>JADDOH010012198.1:0-56103 GCA_016648135.1 Agrypnia vestita
CCCCTGCAACAGTGGCAAGATATCTGGCCAACCTGTTCATCCACGAAGGGCTAGCCCCTCGAACAATATTGGTCCACAAATCGGCAATCGTATCCTTCTGTGGCCCAGCTCTTGATGCAGATAAGATTAGCTCGAACTTCCTCGTCAGGCACGTCCTTAAAGCCATCTCGGTTTTTGGTGGATGCACTGAGAGACCCCCGATCTGGAACCCCCGAGTAGTGGTGGAGTGGCTACGGGAAAACCCGCCAAGGAACAGCCTGTATGACGTGTCAAGGAGGACGGCCATACTACTCATCATGGCATCTGGGCGAAGAGTCCAAGATCTGACACTTCTCAGAGTCACCCCGGACCGATTGATCGACAAAGGAGACTCCATGGCCAGCCTTTGGAGCGAAGACTGACACGGCAAGACACAAACAATCGGGATGGAGGTTGAGCGCATCGGATGAAAGGAACATCAACCCCTTGTTTTGGATCCGAAAGCTGGTCTCACTCTCACAGCCGAGACGAAAGCCGGACATGAAAGAACTATTTGTGACGACAGCAGGTGAAGTAAAGCCAGCTTCACGGACAATAATAGGTGGTTGGATCAAGTCAATCCTAAGAGAGGCTGGAGTGGAAGCAACGCCAGGAAGTGTTCGTTCTGCTGTGGCTTCGTTGAATTGGCTGGAAAACTACCCGATAGAGGAGATATTGTCAAGGGGAAACTGGCAGAGTGAAATCACCTTCCGAAAATTCTACCAAAGAGAGATAGTAGATAACCCCAAGCAACAATGCCCCCAGAGCTCATTAGCGCCTCTCTTTACGCCAATATAGGCAGTCACATATAACGTCGAACCACTAGGTCACCAGGTGATAACAAACAGATCTCTCATAATGGATTCCAGGCGTCGAGACGGAACACAAAATAAAAGAATATTACCTTCCATTAAAATTCCTATTTTGTTTCCCTCGACGCCTGGAATCCAGGTAATCCCTACCTGGTGCATTATGAGTCATATGAAAGAAAAACCGTTGCGCCGACGAAACCGGAAACAGGGATACCAGCGGGAATAAATTGTCGCAAACAGGGAATCAGAGGGGGTAGGAACGCGTGTCTAGTGGCGAAACAGCAGGCTGTTCTCTCATAATGGATTCCAGGCGTCGAGGGAAACAAAATAGGAATTTTAATGGAAGGTAAAATTCTTTTATTATGATTGTTTCAAAAACGCAGTATGTAATGCTTAGTTTCGCCATTACAGTGTCAAAAAATAACTAAATCATATGAAAAGCAGCAAGCAATAGGCGATTGTTAATCATAGATACTAATTGCCGCGCAGCAGCCAGTACAGTCAATAGCCGATTGGGGACACCAATGTTTATGCAGCGTATAACCAAACCGGGCCAAGTTAAGCTAATTATATTATTTGGAATTTGTGAAAGCTGATAACTTGAGACAGCGAGCAAGTTGAGAAGTCACTTACCGGGCAGCGAGCAGGGCCGGGCCACCTCTGGCAATAAAGTGGGCTCCGACGCCGGCCAGCAGCGCATGGAGGCGTCCTAGCAGGCGGAGCGCAGAGACGCAGCAGGCTCCTGCAGGGCTCTGCAGAAGGGCGACTTCCTGGCATACGCCCACGAGGCGCAGTAGCTCGGCGCATAGCGCACGCTCGCGGTTCTTCAAGGTCGCTCGGGCTGGTAGATATTTTGAAATGTATTATTATAATTCATAATTGTCATAGGTTGATTCCCTTTCAAACTGAATATAGTTTGAAATATACAACAAAGGATCATGGAATATAAGCAGGGTTTCTAACTGCTTCAAGAGCTACATGAAACTGCTAAAGCGTTTATTCATATTCTTACATCCATTTTCAAATTGTGCCCAAGGACTTGCACATAAAAAATAGAACTATGTAATTGGTATTCCAGGTCAGGAACTGAACCCCTACCCCATGGTTACGAGGTGAGCGTGTTACAGCTTGACCAAACGAGCAAGTCTCTCATAATGTCAAGGTTAATTAATCTGATTTTCTTGTTGATACACTGAACCTTTCAAAAAAATCTGTTATAGATGATTTTAATACAAATATTGCCGTTTATTTAGAAGATATTGTTAAGTAGACCAATCCTCGCTAGAGCGAAAACAATATGCTTGAGAATCGGTAAAATGGATCCCAAGACTCTGTCATGACTGTGAATGTCACAAAGATATTTTAAAACATTTTGCAGAGATTCAGCACAGATAATCACTAATATATTCACTTCACTGTGAAGTGAATGTATTAGTGTTGTCAATGAATGTCAAAATTCTCGCACATTACATGCCTTTTATAGGTGGGGAAGAATGTAAGTTGCGTTGGAAGCTAACACGTGACGGTGCCCCCGTATCCAAGAGCTCTGAGAATGGTAGATGTCCAATTTTTAGGTCAGCTTCTATTTCATCTGCAGGAATAATCGAAGAACTGACTGATATCGCCAGAAGACTAAGTTCAGCGAATGGGTACTTGTTATCATAGGCCTGAAGTGTGGAAAACTTTACCCTCCATAGTAAAGATCAGTGCATTACACGTGCTATTGAAAAATACTGAATACCTTTTTACAAAAAGCAAGTGTAGAACTAAATTCCCACACAATTTTTTATAAAAATGTCATAATTTATATAACTAATAATGATGGATTTGGTTTACACACCTGCTGGTTGCTGCTGCAACCTCCTAAAGGGCAATCCGACCAGCTCCGCCTTGAGACGGCCGATAACCAGCTCTGCCGCACCCAAGCGCCGATTTAGGTGATGAATCAGGGCGAGTAAAGCGGCAGGAGCAGCTGCGGGAGTCAGGGAGAGGCAGCACAGTGAGCCGGTGTACTCCTCCCTAGTGGTTTCCTGCAACATCAAAGCGATATTGAAGCTGATTGAATGTTTAGATGACAGTTTGGTAATATTATCATTTGAAAACAATTACATTGAAATAAAGCCGAGACGAACACTGACGAGATCAACCTACTCCATTAGAGAATATTTATTATTATGTGATAATGGATGTCAGAGTCTACAGTACACTATTACTGCATCCAGAGGGCTTAGCAAAAAAATTATACATCATTTTTATTGATAATGAGAAATGAGGATGTAAATACCTCCAGGTCATCGTCGCTCTTGCCCATGATCTCAGCCAGAGCCTCGACCAGCGTCTCTGTTGCGGTCCACGGGTTGCCTGAGCGGGCTGACAGCCCGAGCAGGGAAGGAATGGCCAGCGCCCCTACCCACTCAGATTTGCTACGGTCCGAACACAGCTGGATAAGCCAATCAGTCCACTGAAAACGTTAAACATGATTGAAGTGAAACTTCTTTGAGGACATTAGGTCAGTAAATTCAAATGGTTAAAGGTCACCATCACACGGATTCCCGTTACACGTTCCACTACAGAAAAACACACACCAAAATACATATATATTAGTTTTGTACATTATAAATTTCACACGTCACCCACAGCTTCTTTTAGAGCATGGTATAGGTTGTTTGGCTATTGATTGGAAGATTTCAGGTTTGAACTCTGGCATAATAAAACTATTTTGACAGTTAAATTCACTATATGTTTTAATATAATATATATGTTCCTAATTATTAAAATCTATTAATTTTTAATTTGAAAAAACTATATTAACCATACAAAATTTGTAAGTTTTTTTAAAATTAATAATTATATCCAACTACAAATTTAGCATTATTAACATAAAAAATATTCTGTGTAAAGTTTTCTGGGATATTCTGCCGTGTATATGTGACTTCTCTGGCTGACGTTTTGCAATGGGATCCGAAACGTCGGCCAGAAAGGTCACTATACACAGCAGAACACCCCAGAAAACTATACACAGAAGATTCTGAACGGCCGTGAAAACCCGAGAACATTTTTATCAAAAATATTAATTACAACTATAGTTTTGAGAGGAGCTAACTTGAAGACAAAATTTATCGATCTATTCTGACAGGTCAGAGAGCCGCCGGTGGGGAGTGGGTGTTTTTTTGGCCAATGAATTGAAACAACATTATTCACAAGCGTGTTTTCAGACTTTAGATTTTTTAAGGATTTCAACAGTTTCCAAATTGTTCATTATCCGTTCTCTATGAGGAACTGAGTGGAGTAGCTTCAATTTGTGATTGTGATTTAAAATATTGCACCACGGCTACCTCGCCTGGGTCCAACCATCATGACGAACGTTTCCGATTATCAAACAGGATTCACTATTCATCACAAGTAACAATCCGATTCAGTGCTATTTGTGTCTATTCAACAAATTAAGGCAAGCCTTGACGCGAGTTCAATTTGGAATTCCAAGTCAAATGCAAGATATCGAACTTCAAACTAGTCAGTATTAGAAAATGGCAATTTCATTAAATTAAAAAAAACCTAATAATAATTTTCTAAAAATTAATATAACTTTATAAAATTTAAAAAATCAAAGACATTTGAATTAAACAGAAAATGAATACGTATCATAAAATGCTATTTCTACATGGCAGTAGACAGAGGATATAACCCCTTGACATGTAACAAGCAGGTACAGTAGAGCGTCGATTATCCGAACTAATTGGGGGACGTGGGTGTTCGGAAAACCGGTATTTTCAGATAATCGAGCTGTATTGATTCAGCCATACATATTTACGTACAGGTGAATGAAAACCATATTTACATTTATATCTTTAATGACAAGTAGGAATTAAACCCAAAAAAGTGCAGAAAATCTTCTAATAAAACATGTATGTAAAATAATCGCTTAAAAAAATCTTCAATCTTCGTCTGCCGAAGCAAGCCTTCCCGCTTACAAGTGGCTAGGTCACGTACTTTTTAAAGGACAGATATTTGATACTGTTCGCTTTCAGCTTGTGTTTCAAACCAACGCAAGGCAATATCTAAGCATGTAAACGCTTGAGAAGCACCTATTATGTTTTCATCTTCATTCTGAACTTGTAGTTGATGAGGTGCCAGCGGTGGCGTCAGCCTTATTAGTCATGAGGTCTAAAATTTTGCTATCCTGCATAATTTGGTACCCGGGATCTTCATCGTTGATATCTATCCATTGTTGAACCTCTTCTTCATCACATTCATGGCAATCGAGCATTTTTAGCATATCTATCATTGCAGACATATCTTATTGTTTCTCATTTACACATACACTTCGAGGATTTTCCACTATACACAAAACTTTATTCCACGCTTTTTTCAAGTTCTGCACTTTTACACTGTTCCATGCTGCTCTGATCATGTAGGACGCGTCTTTCAAATCAATTTTCTTATCAGGCTTTCTTCTCCCTCCTCTTCTTTTTCCAAAAGTAAGTTACGTAACAATTCTTTTCTGTAATAACCTTTGAAAGACTCAATAACGCCTCGGTCCATGGACTGTAATAATCAAGTCACGTTAGGTGGAAGAAACTCGTCTTTTTCATTTTAGATGTCACATGATGGATAAGTTGGGGCGTTCTCAAGAAGCAATAATGTTTTCTCTCTTTTATCATTTTTTAATTGATGGGCTTTTACAGAGGGTATAAACGTTTCTGTAAACCATTCCATGAAAGTTGTACTATCTATCCAAGCACTCTTTTGCGAAGTGTAAATGATAGGCATCGCAGACATTTTATTGAGTTTGAAACAACGTGGTATCTTACAAGCATGGGCAATCGGTGGCTGCCAGTAGCATTAGTTTAGTTTAAATTTAGTTTATCGACTAGCGGCTACTTGGAAGTGATATACTAGTACGATTAATAAGTTGCGACAAGTGCACGAGCGTTCGTTCGGTTGATCGACGTTCGGATAATTGACGCTCTACTGTACTTTATTTAATTTGTATGTGATCTGTGAAGAATAAACCGCTCTGTTGCTGATTTCATGACATGGTAAACATTAATAAAATATTGCCTATAATGCAGAAGTATTTCTGCGACACAAACACTTTTCGGATGACAACATTATAATGTGTCAGTATCCATTCCCATTCATAATAACTGAAATCTTCAGCTTAGCTAGGCTGTGGAATCGATTATAAAAATTAATCTAGTTTGATTCTTCCCTGTCCCCATCCGTTTCCTACTTGTCTCATTATCATGGAGCTAGTTATGTTATTACAATGTTGTAATAACATATTCCGGAAATCTATTTCAACTGTTCCATTAAATTGGTTGGAAGAAACTGTCAGCTATCAATAAGCCTGCCACTGTAATGGTATGCACGCAAGAAGGTAATAGATAAATAAAATTGGTGCGAAATAAAAAGTTTAATTTATCCGTTACACTAGCATATTAAAAGTTGGTTAAACACATTAACAAACAATAAAAAAAAGTTACTTCAACTGTTGGGAATCAAACCGGGGCCGCCTGGATATGTATGTTTTTGTCGAGGAATCGGGGAACCAAATACAGGAAACACGCTGGGACAATTCTCCGGGAAGACAATGTGGGACTGGGTTTTAATGTGAAAATAGGAAAAGTATCTAGTTGAAATGCATTTCATAGAGTGAAAGGAGGAAGATTTGATATGTTGGCCCTGGGGAAATTATCTGAAGAAAATAGTTTGAGAATATATCATTGCCACTCTTGTAAGTGTAAAACACTATTTGAGATAATGGCTTAAGAAACTTACATGGAAATAATTTAAAAAAATACAATTATTAAATGGCTGTCAATTGACAAATAAAATATATTAACACAAAAAGAAGTTGGAATAAAAAAACTAATCATTTTAAAAAGGGAGTGGAGGAGGTATGCTATTTACGGTAGATATGGTAGCTATATGTTGGATAATATGATTGATTAGGATCATTTTGCCTTTCTTTAACAATGTGCCTTGAAATTTCATTTTTGATTATAATAAATAAGCAGTATGACAAGGAATCCGCAATGAATTATTTTCAATTTTAATTAAAGAATTTAAGAGTATACATATACATACATAATCAAAAAAAAAAACTCCTAAATAATACTTAAAAATCAATCTGTTCCTTACCTTATCGCAATGAGTACTTTTGGAGGCAATTCTCCCCACCACAGAATGATGCAAACGTAACAGAGCGGGTGGTATCTTAGCAGCGCACGGGTCCTCTGTCTGCGTGCAGTCTTCGGCTGTCTTCATTATTTGGTGCGCAATGGTCTCCGCCAGCGAGGAGAGGCGGTCGGGCAGATTAACCAAGCTGTTGGTGTCGTCTTCTGCAAACAAAAATTGTTTCATTTGAATATAATATTGGAAATAACCCACTGAAGAATGTAGTACTGTATAACCTCCCTAATTCCATATTTTAGGCATCAAAATAAATTTATGAAATCGATGTCAAATAATTATTTTTATAATGACGATATGAAGATTTTAATGAAGATTATTTCGAATGATTTACTCCATATTTAAGAGGTTCACTGCCAGCCTTGGAAAGTTGAGACATGAAAAATGCCAAAGTTTTTTTTATCGTTTTGGTTTATGTTAAAAAAAGTACTGATTATTATTTCAATTTTCTTTTGTTTATTTCGGAGATGTGCGTAAAAAGGAAAACTCAGTCATTTGACGGAGCTGGCGTATGGTTTGGAAATTTCATCCTCGGTGCCGACACCGTCACTTGGCATTTTCAGATTTTATAAAAGAAAAGCATTTATTGAATGGTGGAAACTTAGGTACTCACATTCTATAACATTATGTGATAATTTTCAAAACACTCCATGCAGAGACCTGGCTGATTTGAACACTGGATGCAAGAAATGTCCATCCGTTTTTTATTTCTTGAGCAAAGACAACATATTTTACACTTCAGAATATTCCATGCTTATTCATTTTTTGGAAGTTGTATATATGTTCAAATTGCGTAGAAAGCTTTCATATATGAGTTGTAAGCGCCTTTTCCATGCGGCCTGTACAAAGCCATTTTCATTCCCCTAAATCCCCACAGATGTCGCTAATGAGAAAATCTACAATTGATTGCGGAATTTTGGAAGCAATATACTTTTTTTTTGTGTAATGAAATTCATCCGAATTACTTGCATTACACTAGGATACGCCAGGAAATATTATTTCCAATTTTTATTAAATTCCTTTTTACCAGTATTTACAATTCAGAATATTTTGAGTATATATGAAAGCTTTCTACGCAATTTGAACATATATACAACTTCCAAAAAATGAATAAGCATGGTATATTCTATCATGGGTGGAAATGGCGAATGTTACAATTGTGTAAAGTGATCACTTAAGCCAACCATAAAAAGACAGGTCATAAGTCCTGTGTACACCCAAATGACTTCTATACCTACTTTCCCATAATTAATACTGTTTCGTCTCTGTGAGATATCTATAATATACACTAATTTATTTTACACTTAGTTGGCCACTCCTCAATTTTTCTGCGATTTTACTGATACATAACATGTTGATGAGCGAAAGCAAGAAAACGAGATGATATCTCAGAAGAGGAGATTCAGGCAACATCAAATATGATTATTGACAGGTGATAATCATATAAACTCACCTTTGTCCAGAATATTTATTGTAAAACTGTGAGAGTTGATCAGTTAAAGTTGAAGTGTATGCATTAACAGTTTTTCATACCACATACAGACATCGTTAATGTCTTTCTCTTGCAGGGTAACTGGCCAGCATCTGACCCTGCTGCCTACTCCTGACATACGTGTGTTGTGCTGAATGATGGCCTCTGCTTTTATGATTACTTGACCTTGTTTATTTTGTTTTCAAATTCAGTAGTTATGTAAAACACTGGTCTCACGTCTCATATGTACATATGGGCCCAGAAAGCTTAGGCTTTGTTGGCCTGCTCTGTTGCCTGTATTTACTGATCAGGAAGTCAAAAACTGCACCCAACTAACAATTTTTGATTTATTCAACCATCAGAGTCAGCGTAAAATAGAACTGTCGCGACGACTGCCGGAAGAACACTGAGTAATGATAGTGATATTGACGCAAAACACCATGTGGTGTGTGTGGAGTTTCTAGCAACCAAAGCACTCCGCCAGTTGGTGGAGTTGGTAGCATACCTATAAGTAAAAAAATATATAAAAGTTGTGGAATCTCACCAATATCTGTCAGAAACTGCAGAAGCCGATCATCGCTCCCTGACGATGAGGCGGAAAGAAAGAGCTCATGGAAGAGCTCCACAACCAGGAGAGCAGTCTCGTGATCAAAGTCTGAGAAATCATCGAGCCTGAAAAGAATGAAGAAAAGGGTTGAGGTCGCTAACTACACCAGTGATTTGATTGAAATTTGTTACATGAATACATCCCATAAAGCAGAAATAAATAAAAGCAATAACAGAAAGAATTTTAAAAAAAGAAATACCTTTTAATGCAGCGCACATAGAGTAATGCGGCGAGTTGTGACGAGTCGGATGTTTTAATAGGTTCAAAGCAGTTGGCATTTTGGGCCTTGACAGCTCCCAGTCCAGCTCTGATAGCGAAGCGGTGCAATGGCCTATCAGTCCGGATCCTATTGAGGTCTTCTTTTGAACAAGATGAAACATTGTCACTGAAAAATGATACATTTATCAGCAGAAGGTACAAACAGACTTGGCCTGGCATTGTTTTTTAAATGAAAAATAATTTTTAGTTTTTCTCCAGTACAAAGTGTGATGTGACGAGTCTCGGAGAAGTTTATGAAATAAAATAAAATTATGAAATGAAAAAAATAGGGCAGGGTTACTATTTTGTGAAATTAATGTGCGAATGCACTAAAATAAAAATTGTCACTTTAAGGGGTAGACAGAGGATGGAAGAAATGGTGAACATAGTCATGACGTAAAGGATCCTTAAACCTGCCGTTGACAGGCCGTAAGCTTTGTGGCTTCAATCTCTCCCCTACTCTGCGCGGCGGACCTGGAATTAGGAACTCTCTGGTCCCTTCCCCTTGAGACCGTGGAGGCTAATTTTCACATATTCTTTCACAAATGTAAAATTTTTCCTCCTAACCATCAAGATTAAAAGAAGGTATTATACACGGTGTCTCGAAGCGAGTAGCAAAAACTTTGGGTAAGTCTTCTTCATTCAATTTTGAATAGAAAATACTCAACGCTTTGAGTGAAATGTCGCCAATTATGGTGATAAGGGACATCAAAGTTTTTTATTTTTATCTATTCAAAATTGAACGCAGAAGACTCCCCTGAAGTTTTTGCTACTAGCTATGATACACCCTATATAGACAAAGGAGATTCCATACGAGTGCAGTATTAATTTTTTGCATCTTATCAATTTTTTTTTGAATTATGTGACAAATTATATATGTATTCTTTAAAATGTAAAAAGAAAAGCATTCTGTGATGTTTTCCTGAACACAAACAGCAAATGCAATTTTGCGAGATGTTTATTTAAAAAAATAATGTATTAATAGATAAAAAAATAAATAAAATACTACCAGGAAAGCAATCGGCTTCGCTGTGCAGCAAACACAATTGGCCGCGCAAAACAATGCCTACGTCAGTCGCTTCGCGGCCAATTGCATCTGGCAAACTTCCATTTTTGTTATTGTGGCCGCTTCGCGGCCAAATGTGTTTGCTATGCAGCAAACACAATTGTTTACCTATGCCTAGAATATGCATAGAAATCATCATTCAAATGCAGAAACGTACGACATTGGTTGGAGTAATTATAATATAGATGCTGACTTATGGCGCGAAGGTCTGAAAATTACACCGAGCACGAAGTACTGGGGTTTTGAATCAACAATATTGATCAACTATGGGTCTTGAATCTGAGACCCATAGTTTGAAAAGTTTCAAATTTTAAATTTTCAGGAATCGCAGCTTTAGAATTAGCTTGACGAAATGCTCTACATTACTTCTGAAGATAAGGACAAGCGCACCTGTGCAGCAGCTGTGCCATCGTGAGCGCGGCGGGCACATCCCACACCGTGTCGGGCATCTTGAACCCGCCTCCCCTATCCTTTGCCATGTCCGAGAGCTTTATGGGTGCTTTAGCTCCCTTCTGAGTTTGCTTCTCTGCCGGGCTCTTCTGCGACCGCTTGTGGCCTTTGTCAGGCTTCTTGGCTCGCGTGTTTGTCTGAAGATGATACACAGTTGTCAATTTACCATTTTAATGAACCGCTCCATCCAGGAAAAATATTATGTATGCATATATCATGCGCAACACACAACACTTGCGAGTGAAGCAATCAAGTTGCCGAAAACGAAAACAAGATCTGAATTAAAACCTCAATCTTCATATTTTTTTTTGAGAAAAATATATATAAATATTGGTACGTTTTTAGAAATATGTATAAAATTTTAAAATAAAGGTTAAAATATCAATGATAAAAAATATAATTTTACAGTATCCACCATCAGAAATATTTAAAAATGTAAAACATTGTTACATAATTTAAAAATGTAATATTGTATGTTTTCCAATTTTTATAAATAATGGCGCATGCACACGTCCGAGACTTGATCTCTTATCTCGGAGATTAGGCGGTATAGGTTGGTGAGTATCAGTTACAATTTTGCTCTACATACAAAATACAAGATACAGCTTTCTCATCAACCACCATTATGATGCAATATTTTTTGAAAAGCATTAAAATGGGTCTCTAATTATGATCTACCCAGTTTAAATAATGTTACAAAGAGAATTAACTTAACTGCCCCACCAAAAATGAATATGACTAAAATATCATTAACCACCATTTTAACATAGAACTGTAAAATTAAATCCAATTACAGACTCTCAATTATCCAAGGCAGTAGGGAAAAAAATGACCTGAATAAAAAAAAGCCGGGCAATTTCCGCTGCACACATCTGCATGGCACTAAAATACAACATCGGGCAAATAAAATGGGAAAATAATTACAGACATCAAAAACTTTAAACAGGGCGTTCACTTGTTACAAAATTTACACAATATAAAAAGCTGAAAATAAATACACATATTCGCACACAGATACATGACATGAAAATACAATACTGAGCAAACAAAATGCGAGTCATAATTACACAAGTCCAAAATACACCACTTAGGTGCGTATTTGCATTGACAATTAGACTCAAGGCGCACTCTCCCGCTTGTGTGAAAATAAATATGCTATTGACAGGGATTCCCGAAATCTTGTGATTCGGGATACTCACGATTTGGCAATTCTGCGTGTTCATAAGTTCGTGAGTTTTATATTCTATTTATGTAACTAGCTGTAACCCATCAAAAAATATAGTACTTTTACATTTCTGTTCCTAAAAAATAAGTATTTATTTATTTTTGATGTTTATAGCGTTAACTTTGTAACTGGGCATAATTATTAATTTTAATAAAAAAAAAGAATAAAGTATTATTTAATAAATGAAGTTACGGACAGACAGATGGATGGACAGACAATGATGTAATGTCATGTAATGTTCATATGCTCGCTTAGTGATCTGTGTTTGAGCCTCATTCTGGGACACCAGCAAGTTAGTCCTATTTTCATAGCACAAGCTTCTAGCTTAGTTTGAAAACAGTAAGAATATTTATGTGTAACAAATTTCGTGTTTGCAACTCTATTTCTAAAAAAAATAAATTATAAAGAATTTTGAAATATTAAAAAAATCTTTTATTGTTCCGGTGAATCCACAACCCGATTAATGTGATCCCGGATAATTTTTTTTAGTTTGCAATAGCTTTTGATATCTCTACCTATCTTAAATATTAAATAAATAAATAAATCTCATATTAAAATAACAAAAATATTTTCAAACTGCTAACTTGTATTAATAATAATTAAAATGCTAGACCTTAGCAAATTCCAAAACTTTGCAGTAAGTTTTGTGCAGCCCCAAAACTGTCGCAGCGTCTACGCTTGCAGAGGCACTGTCGATACAGTGAGCCATGAGCGCCTCGCACGCTTGCAATATCTGTCTCAGGACGAGACATACCGAGGTTGCTTCGGGAGTCAGGTCACTTAGCACCACGGTTTCATCCTGAAATCAGTAATAGTACAATAATTATAACGACTGCAACGGTTAGGGATAGGCTCGACTGTCATTAAAATCAGAGTCTTACCAGGTGAAAACTGAGAGGCGTACAATTACCCATCCTGACTGCCAGTGACATCAATAAATCTTGAAATTTGGCGGCGAAACTACCCTGATCGTCATCAGCAATTGATCGCCGCACCATTTTGTGCAGGGAGAACAGCAGGGCACCGATTGGTTCCTGGCACAAATTACAAAAAATTTAAAGAATTAAAAATGAAAAATTAACGAGAAATGTCAGGCACGATAAGAAACTAGAACTACTTACAAAATTAATTTTTAATACCTTATGTGAACTTAATTTAAATGTAATGTAGTGTTCTGTCCAAATTCAAATACTTGTATCATTACAGTAACTTATATTGATTACGTATAATTCATTTGTTAATTTTTTTCAATAAAAGTTAAATAAAATAATAAAAACCCTGAAACAATTCCAATTGGAATGTTTTCCTATTGGAATTAGAAAGTTTTTAACTTGTATTAGAGGAAATAAATTTTTCATATTACATATAAGTTAATGTTATGTCGCATATCTCCTTTAACTATTGATATAAGGTCACGGTTGTTTGAACATTTTCGACTCATAATCAAGGCAGGAATCCACCTGTAAAGTATTGTGGACTGGCTCTGTTACACCCTGTATATTAAATACCAAACTAACTAACTAACCATCACGCCACTTCTCCGCAGAGATAGGCAGAGAGGATAGAACACCATATTCTTTTATCTAGGCACACCACTTTTGCTTCGTCTATATTCATACATCTTCTCACGCATGTTCTATGGTTGTTGAGGCTTTTAACAGTTGCCAATTTGAATAACAAACCTCTTAAAAAAATATTTAAACACTACTATGCATAAAATTATCTTTCCAATAAAGCCAATACCACAATTTTTATGTGTTTTATTTCATTCTAATGTTCCATACCACTAAAAAAAGAAAATACCAGATAGGTAAGTATACCAACTTTTGATTAAATTTGTTAACATATATTCATATTGAAATTTTTTACAAAGAAGTTACAGTATAAAAATACCTACTTCTTCAAATGTAGCAAATTTATTTTGTGGTAACATAATTATAATTAATATAAATTAACTTTGTTTAAACCACTTATTTATTGAAAAAAATCAACATGTTTCAAAGCCAATGGCTTCTTCATCAGGAAAACAAAAATAATATTTAAAAATCGAAGTATAGATCAAAATATTAAAAAGTTATATATGGAAAATAATAATATAAAGTACCTAATTAATATGAAAATAAATTTAAAAGATAACTATTTGCAAAAAGGACCTGATTATTTATAATATTCAATTTACTATTTACACTCTTTCTTATTTCCAAAATTTCTAATTTATCAAATTGTGATTCTGTATAATTTGTATGTAAAATTTGTAAACCCTTATTAATATCAAAAGAATGACCCGTAGCCAAAAGATGGTTAGCAAATTCAGAATAATTATTACTATTTAAACACCTTAAGTGTTCTTTAATTCTAATTTCAAAATTTCTACACGTTTTTCCTATATAAAAATAATCACAATCATTACAAATTAATTTATAAACACCCGATTTTTTAAAAAAATTATCCTTATCTTTATTATTTAATATGTATTTTTTAAATTTATTATTAGTATAAAAAGCTGGTTGAATAACATTTGAAATATTTTTAACTATTGAATTAGAAATTTCATTATTTATAAATATAATTTTCCTCCAATGTTTATCAGAATCACAAATTGAAGGGTAAACAAAAGATTTAAAAAAAAATTTCTTGTACTTTTTATTTAACATAATATCAATTAATTTTTTATCATAACCATTATTAAACGCGATCTGTTTAATAATTTTTAATTCAATATTAAAATTATCAACAGATAATGGAATATTAATTAATCTATTTAACATTGAATGAAAAGTTGTCAATTTTTGAGAATATGGATGGTTAGAAGAATTATGTATAACTATATCTGTATATGTATCTTTACGAAATATGTTAAAATCAATTTTATTATTAACAATTGAAATATTCAAATCCAAAAAATTTATGCTAGAATTTTGTATTTCTATGGTAAATTGAATATTTTTATGAAGTTTATTTAAGAAATTAAGAAAAATTTTTAGTTGTCTTTCAGTACCAGTCCATATACATAAAATGTCATCAACATATCTTTTCCAAAAAAATACATATTTTAATAACAAAGCAGAACTATTAAAAATTCTTTTCTCTAAATTATTTAAAAATATATCAGCCACTAAAGGACTTATACTAGAACCCATTGCTAAACCCTCATTTTGTTTAAAAATAGTATTATCAAATTGAAAGTAATTTTGATTTAAAACAACGTTAAAAAATCTATTCAAATCATTAGACAAATCTTTACAAATATTTGAAGAATTTAATAATTCATTAATAATAATTTTACTTTCTTCAATTGGAACACTAGGAAACAAATTTACAACATCAAATGAAACTAAAAATGAATTATTTGGAATATTCAATACTTTTAAATGGTCAACCAATTCAAGAGAATTTTTAATGGTATATAAAGGTTTAAAAATATAACTTTCAACAATTATTTTGTTTAATATAGCTGATAATTTACTACTAGGTGCATTACAATTAGATACAACTTTTTGAAGTTGAATTTTTAATAGACTATATAATTTAGGAATTTGTGGATTTTTTAACATTAATCTATTTTTTGTAAACAATTCAGCAATAGTTTCACTTTTACAAGTTTTTAAAATATCTTTTATTTTTTCTTGACATTTATTAATAGGATTTTTTCCACTCTTTCAAAATTATCACTTTTTAGAAAATCCATAGTCTTATTAACATAGTCTACTTTGTCCATGATAATTAAAGTATTACCTTTATCAGCTTTTGTAATAATTAAATTATTTTCACGTATAACTTTAGATATATTCAATGCATGCTTTTTTTCCAAATTAAATTGATTTTGGTTAACATTATGAATATTTGATTTAAATTTTTTTAAAACTTCACCACATTTATATTGGACAGAATTATCTTCTTTAGTCAAAGCACAATTTAAATCAACTGCCAATAACTCTAAATTTTTAGAATTGTTATCAATATGTAAATTATAGTTTAAACCTTTTGATAACAAATTCATTTCTTCTTTTTTAAAATTGTAGTTAGTTAAATTTAAAATACGGTCATAAAATAAAATTTTATTTTCATTATTTAGTTCTGAAAAATTTTTTAGACTTTTATCATTAGAAAATGAATCTTGAATAATGTCACTGGAATCAAATTTTTTATTATTAATTTTTAAATTATTATTTCCAAAAAGAGAGCTATTAAACATATGTTTATCTTGATTTTTATTATAAACATGAGATAATTGATTAAGTTTTTTAATCAATATTTCCTTTTTTTTATAAGCTTTTATACTCGCAATAAATCTTACATGGTCATCAAACAAATCCCACTCCAAAGGATGTAAAGAACTTGCTAATTCCATGTGTAAAACTTTGATTTGGAGCTTAACAATATTACGTTTTTTAAAAACACATTTTATATCTTCTTTTAACCAAGCAATTTTTGCAATTTTTGCAGATTTAGACACTGTTTTGAATCTAAAATTAATATAGTTTGGGATAATTTGACGTTTAATACATTCACGTAAAAACATGTTGATTTTTTTCAATAAATAAGTGGTTTAAACAAAGTTAATTTATATTAATTAAAAATACCTCATTAGTGGTCAGTTTAGACATGGCTAGATGAATATTTCATGTTAAAAAGAGTTTTAATGGAGTGATTGAAAGGTGAACATGAAGCAGTAAAGCACAGTTACACTTCCAGTTGTAATAAATAATGATCACCTGCAAGACAGCAGTATCTTCTCTCATTGTGACGCACTTATCCAACAGCAAGGGTGGGACAGCGTCGGGTCCGGGAGCCAGAAACTTTGAGGACAGGTGTTTGTGCAGGAGCTCCAGAATCAGTTCCAAGAATTGCGGCTTTTTCACCATCACCCGAGGAAGGCCTGCAGTGCGATGAGTATCAAGTCATAGTCTTAAGCAGTCTTTCTTAAATTATTATTCTAGCCGTTATTTTGCTAAATCTAGCAGGTATTTTACTTGATATAAAATTAAATTAGTTAATATAAAATAGAATAACAGTATTTAAATTGTAAATTGCATCTCTTAATATAACGCAAGCCGCGAGCCGCTGTTTTCCTTCAGTATGTTCATACGGCACCCACTTTGCGAGTTTCATTATTTTACCAATATTGTCTCTTATTTCATGCAAAAAAATTATACAGCTATCCTTTACGATAGATTTACTATTGAGGTAAATTATTATAATGATAATGTCCTCATAAGGTAAAATGCATTTCGAGTAAATTAAATGACTAATAAAAAGTAAGTGTTTTATTACCGCACTTGAATGTCTTAAAATGTTTGTGAGTGACCTTCAATACAAGACGAACCTGAATAAAGTTGTTCCCTCACTTCCCAGGACTGGTTGAGGCACTTGCAGAGCAGTGAGACGATCTCCGAACACGCTGCGGCATTGTTCACACGAGATCTGCCAATACACACAATGCAATTTTAGTCACAACGGAAGTTTTTATGTTATTAAATATTAGATAGATTTGCACAATGTCAATTGCTTCAGCTATCAATGCAATTGTGTATACAACCTTTGTAGCAGACGTCTAACATCAGCCCTTATGATGGATCCTGCAATGGGATCTGAAATGTCGACCAAACAGGTTGTTCTTTGTTTGTGTCAATTTTTTTTATGATTATCAATTCTAGGTCAAAGCTTGAGGTATGGAAATGGAACTAACTTGTATGGGGGACAGTGAAGATAAATCCAAAAGGAGACAATTTTAAAGAAGTTGAAAGAATTATAATAATGAATATATACTTTTATTAAAATGAAAAAACTTTTAAAACATAGGTACATAAAATCAACATTGTCATCAATGGAGCAATAGTTTAGTACGGGCTGCCATCCATATCTTTGATTTTATCTGATCTGACCTTTTCCAGCTTGCGATATGCGCCTCCTGGGTAACATCATTCAACTAATACAATTTGGGTCTTCCTTGCTATGTCATGGTTGTCAGGCAATAATTTTTTTTTAAGAATAGAGATGCGAACACGAAATACATGTTACATCAATATTCTTAATATTTTCAAACTAATCTAAACGCTTGTGGTATGAAAATAGGACTAACATGATGGCCTAGAGTGAGATTCAAACCTGCTAATCACGAAGCAAGAGTCCTAACCACAAGACCAACGAGCTACTAAATTGAACTCTAAATGAAGCAACTTAATAACACCTTCGTCCACATTACAGTTGAAGAATCACAGCATCAATTTCAATCAAAACAAAAATAAATATGTAAGTAAAATTATATGGATATATATGCAGGGTGTCTTGTAGCTAGTAGCAAAAATTTTGAGGGAGCCTTCTTCATGCAATTTTGAATAGAAAATATTCTTTACACTTTGGGTGAATTGTCGACACTTACGGAAAAAAGCGACATCAAAGTTTGCATTTTTTTTTCAATATTTCTGACTTATTTTCTGTAAAATGTTGGGAGTACCACTAAGGTAACATATACGGATTATTAAAAATTAATTTTATTTGATATAAGTCCAATAAAATTACTAAAATCTTACAAAAAAAAAACTTTTCTAATTTCTGCTAAGGTTTTAATAATTTTATTTGACTTGTATCAAAGCGATTTTTTTAAAATACTAAAGTTACTGTAGTGTCAAACGTTTTACTGAAAAAAAGAAAAAATATTGAAAAAGAAAGAAAACTTTGATGTCACTTATCTCTGTAACTGTCGACATTTCACCCAAAGTGTAAAAAATATTGAAAAAGAAAGGAAACTTTGATGTCGCTTATCTCTGTAACTGTCAAAATTTCACCCAAAGTGTAAAGAATATTTCAAAATTGCATGAAGAAGACTCCCTAAAATTTTTGTTACTAGCTACGAGACACCCTGTAGAAGTACCTGCCCCCTGCATTAGATGAGTGAACACTGATAGAGATCTGAGTCAAAACCGAGTGATTGCTCGAGGAGTTATCCTGAGAGAGATCTTCACCGCTGCAGCGCAGAGAGCCCAGGAGCGACAGCAGGCCAATCACAGAGATCCTGCCCACGCTCGGATCTCTATTAACAAATAAAAAGATATTCAAACGAGTACCCCGAGTTACGCCTGGGGATTTAAAAAATAATAAATACAGATTTCAGTGAGTTCCTAGAGTGTGTAGGTACTTTGTTAAAAAGAAGATTCTTAATAACGTATTATACAATTCATTTACAGTTGCAACAAAAATCTCAAACCTGGAGAATTGCCCTTTCCTGCACAACATGATGACAGTATCCCGGAATCCCGGTGCCAGGGTATGAAGGATACGTCCACTAGTTTTGACTTCAGCACCCGGGCAGAAACACTCTTCAAGGATGCTCTTCAATTCGGGAGCTAATTGCGAGATGACGGGTCCGGCTCGACCATAAATAGCCTCGAGGATTTCTGGAGAATAGGTTTTTTTAAAACTACAAATGATTATTGTAATGACTCTAGGTGGCGGCGGATTTGTAAAATAATACATGCAACTACGGACTCGTTATTTATTGCAAACGGCGCGTGTATCCGGGACCGCGACTGGTAGCAGAGACGCGCGATCCATATCCATCACACCCTTCCCTCACAAAATTGGACATACTTTGAATAATTATTATTTCACAATAACATTTTAAATAATTCATTCATACTTAATACAATAATATTTCAATAATCCAATTCACAATATTTCAATTATTAGTCCTCAGTAATATCTCACACATTTACACAAACATATTACAACAATATGTTTATTGATGCGTCGCGCGTCACTCTGCTACCAGCCACGGTCCCGGATACACGCACCGTTTGCAACAAGTAAAGAAGTCCGTTGCCTCGTGTATTATTTCACAAATTCGCCGCCACCCAGAGTTATTACAATTATAAAATAATATAAAATAAATTATAGCATTTATAGATTTTTCTGGAACCGATTGAGTGCTTATTAAAGCTGATAACTAAAGCGGACGAAATTATGAAAAATTCACTAAGGGAAAAGATAGCAAATGATATCAGTTTTCGCTTTAGAATTCAATTGTATTAGTGTACATTGCAGTCTGTTCCAATAACACATTGTACGTTTTATTTTTAAAATATAAAATAATAATACATGGTGTTGGAAAACTAGCAGAATGTAAAACACACCATGCATGTAAAGCTCAAATTTTCAGATGTATCTACTGTTTTTTGTGATATACAGCATGTCTCATAACTAGTAGCAAAAATAATAGCAAAAAGGAAGTCTTCTTCATTCAATTTTGAATGGAAAATATTATATTAACATTATTGAAAATGTTCAAATTATAAATTTTACCAATAAATTACGATAAATAGACACAGAAAAGGAATAGAGATGAAAAATCTTAATGTTTGTTTTCATAACTCGTTTTGGCTAATATTGCGGTTAGTGAGTTTTACCACTAAAGGGACAAAATAATATTCTTTATACTTTGGGTGAAACGTTGATAGTAATTTTTTAAGTTGACATTTTTTTCTTCATCTTATCTTTTGCAATATGTATGTTAGTCCGTCATGAGAGGAACTTATATGGAATATTAAAAATTCATTTTTTTTGATACAAGTCAAATAAAATTATTAAGACTGTGCAGAAATTTGAAAAGTATATTTTTAGAAGGTTTTTGACATTTTGTATTGATATGAATACAAAATGACAAAAATAGAGAATAAGTCAGAAATATTGATATATAAAATGTAAACATTGATGTCGCTTATCTCCTTGACTGTCGATATTTTCTATTCAAAATTAAATGAAGAAGACTCCCTGAAGTTTTTGCTACTAGCCATGAGACATCTTGTACATATATAATTAAAATTTTCATAATTCTGAAAGTGGTCTAAGTCAAGAAATCTAAAAAATGAGTTTATTAATTATTTCGTGTCACATCAATATAATATGTTGTAAAATTTAATATTGTGAAAAATGAATTATTTTTTAATTTGTTTTAGTTGCATCAAGTTCTAAACCGAAAATCTCACATGTATTCCCTACTTGGCTCAGTACAAGTTGTAAACCCTCAACGTTACTTGCTAAAAGTACTGCATCTTCCGCATAACGCATGTTGTTCAGAACCTTTCCATTCGTAACAAGCACTTGAAATGTTATAAATTCAATTGAATCTTTACCTGAAACCATATTTTCTAAACGTAACATTTTTTGAACAGCATAAGTAGAAAAGAAGAGAAAACAGAAAAGAGAAGGAAACGTAGAGAGGTGTGTGTAAAGTATATAAATAAATGGATCACCACACAAATGTTGAGGTGTGTGGACCAGTGACCTCAGAGCTTCGCAGGCAGCACCGGTGCCCAGCTTGACCAAGGTGAGTCTGGCAAGCCGGGCTAGCGGCTCCGATTGGCCTACCGGCGCGGTAGGCGGAGACGACACGAGCGAGAGGGACAGAGCTAGAAGACCGGCGGCAGTCATGTGGCAGTGTTGGCCGCTGGAAGTCAATAATAAATGTTAAAAGTAAATCAAATTTACAATGGACATTCTCGAATTTGTATCCTTGATTGAGTACCTGCTTTCGACAAGAGTTTTGAAGAGCATCTCGGCATCCACCGCGTTTGGTAATGCATCAGCGCACCAAGCGAATTCTTCTCTCTTCAGTTGTTCCAGAACATTGTATGTTAGGCTTGACTTTACGATCTGCAATAAATATAAATTTCAAGAGCGCTCTGTACCTTCCCAATTTATCCTATATGAATGGGATCATTTGATGCAAGCTAATTTAATCTTAGGAAAGATACCACAATAATTGATCTAAAATCAAACAAAAATCTCAGCAATGCAGTTTTGCGGCTCAGGGCCGTACGCATCAACTTGGTTTATAGTAATCATGTAAAGTATAGATTTGTACGTTTTCCATCAATCAATTTGTAAATATCGTTCTATATTTTTAACGAAAGATTATTATAAACCAAGTTGATGCAACTGGCACTAATACAGGTAGTAGTGATAAATATTTTATTGAATTGTGCTTATTACTATCAATATTATTTTCAGTCAGAACTATAATTATAAATAGGATTATTAAAACATTGTTTTAATAATTCGGGATTCTGCCTGGTTCCTGCCGGGTTCATTCGGGAGGATTAGGCATCTTTTACCCCTCCGCGAAATGTGACGATAAGTGCAGAGTGACTGATTTGTAAAAAGTTTAATTAAACTAATTAACTTTGTTTATCACCACTTAATTTTTGGTAAAAACCAACCGGTTTCGGAAACAACGTTCATTCGTCATGGTATATTTAATACTAAATAAAATTTACAAATTATGAACAATCATACCTCGGTGTCAAGTGTCCAAATGGTGGTAAATAGAGGGGTGTGCGAAAGAAACAGGTGATAGGTTAAGAGGCTGTTATACTTTCAATATTGGCATTAGTTTAATCACTTCCCGCTAAAAATGGCGCTAGTTTCGCTCAAACATGTATTATTTAAGCACAAAAAACGATATCGAGAAATATACAATACTATAAAACGAAATAGAAATGTGCAAACTTTAACGCCTGACCTTTTAACTGCGTAGTGCTACATACGTAACCCTTTCTACATGAATGTAAGTTTTGCAAGTTTGGCGAAATTTTTCTGTACAATAATTATTCGATCCTTATATTAGAGATGTGACAAAGCCGACAGTAATGCAATGGATATTGTTTCTTTCTGAAATTTCACTCAAAATTTGCTTTTTTATGCTATTTTTCTGATTTTTAAGAAAAACATTTTTTTAAGATCGCCATTACATGTAACATTATGTTATTATTATTTCTTTAGCGTTGAAAAATTGTATGACTTGTGTGAATTTTCACTATATTTTTTATTGTTTTATAACATTTTGTTTAATATCAATGTTAAATAATTCAAATAAAAACCAAAAAAAAAAATTATGCGCGTACTTATGTATGCGCGTTAGAAGTTATACTTAAAAAGTAGAATAAAGACAAAATAATAATAATATTTTCGTTGTCTGTCCGTAACTTACTGGAAAGACGACTTTAGATATTTAGAATGTGACAAGCAATCAGCGCTCAACTCATGTTGCGCGGTCACGCAAGAGTTGTTATTAATTACTATACAGTCGTACACCCATGAAAATATGGTTAAGTATAAAGAGAATATAGAAATAAAAATATTCTGAATTATCTTTTCAAAACGTAAGACTTTCATGAAAGTAACTTATATCGAATATCTAAAATTAATTCGCAATAATAAAAGTCAAATAAAATGATAATCATCCGTATTCTGAACCAAGCAACATTGCTATTTCTGTATATAAACGTAAAACCTTATGATTAATAAACATAATAACAAAAGATATAAATCATAAAATCTGATTATGAAAACTGGAGAAAAACGATTATTAGAAAATATCAACAACTGACCATAATAAACGATTATAAAAAAAATTCATGCATGTATGCAGTAGAAGTAATATTTAAAAACTAAAATAAAGACAAATTATATATTACTTTATTGTCTATTACTTTATTGAATTTTATGAAAAGAATGAAAACTCATACTTACAGAAATGTAACCTCAAATATCTAAATATAATAATTTAGTTGTCTATCCGTAACTTGCTGGAATGACAACTTTATATAATTAGAGTGTGACAAGCAATCAGTGCATGGCTCACGATTATTTAAAAAGTATAATAAAAAACGATTAACGGAACATATAAACGAAAACAAAACGACTCATTAAAACAGGGTATTTAACGTAATACAACATATAAAGATGTTATAAAAAGAAAAAAAAAGGATTCATAAGATCCGATTATATGAACTGGGGTAAAACGATTCATAAAAAATATCGATAATTGACCACAATAAATAAAAATATATAACGATGGACGACAAAAATGGAGCATATAAAGCCATGTATTCACTAGGGGACAAATTGTCCCTCAACAGCACGCGCGGCATAGAGTCTACGTGACGCTGCAACGTCGTGCACTGTTCCGCGACCTCGCGCACAACATAGCGCGGCATTTCTACGTGCCGTGGCAACGTTGCCATGCGCACGATACCCGAGCGTACTCACTGCAACATTCCGCGGAGCGTCAGTACCACGTGGTATGTAAACAAGTGAATACGCATGCGCTGCATCTGTCAAGATGACAATGCGGGGAAACGAAATCGTTCTCGAACTCGTCGAGCTGTATCGATCGAAGATCGCATAGAATGTCCGTCCTTCTTTCTCTTTGCAGTAAATAATTTCGCATTCTTCTCTTTTTTCTCCTCTTACTTTTCGATAAACTCATTAACATAAACAGATACGCGGCTATCATCATAACCTCATAGGGCGATATATTTCCGCGACGTCTGGAAAACAATAATTATTTGCAAAAGGGACCTTGTTTTTAATAATATTCAATTTACTACAGTAAAACCTCGTTAATTTGAAATTGCGACCCAAAAAAACATTTCGAATTGCGCGGAACCCCGTTTTCGCCAAATGAAATACTGCAGCTGTCATCCATAACCTCATCGGATGACATTTCCGCGACAAGATATGTGAGTCCCGGTGTGTACACGTCAAATGACCGCGTCATTGTCCCCGAAACATGAGCGTAGATGTTGATGCGACATGTCGAGCGGAATGTTTCGCGATTTGTCCCCTAGTGAATACATGGCTTAAACGGTTCCTTAATAGCCGGAGGATAAATTAATAATCGGGTTTTGCAAAATGATTTAATAAGTTTATATGTTTAATTTAGTCGCCCGACCAGAGTTGCCAACAGCGCTTGGCCTAATATCGCCGTTTCCTATACATAAAGTAGCCTAAAGTAGCCCAAACGCCAAAATATCAATATGAATAAAATAAAATGTAATTTTTATCAATTTATTTATAACATATTTATAATGTTTTGATAAATAGGCCTAAGCCTAATATAAAAAACCGTTATGTTCGTTAAAAGAAAGTAAAGTAAGTAGATAGGTAGCATTTTAAAAACACCGGAGACGTACATTTTTCTACCAGCGTGTAAACTTACCATGTGATTGCTTGGTTGAAGTTGTTGCAGCACACCTCTTACATTCATATGGGTACGAATTCTAAGAATAGTGATCAGCATGGGTAGTTGCAGGCGATTCCTTAATTTTGTTTTAATTGTCCCCATTACGCTTAAAATTCTTTCAATGACAACATTACACAAAGGTAATTGTATTTTTTTTCTTAATTATTTGCGACCAGTCGCCTTTTAGATTTTTTCGTCGCCGATTCTCGTTCTGAGTAGCCTAAATGGCGAAAAATCGCCTACGTTGGCAACTCTGCGCCCGACAGCAAATACGAAAATCGTGTACTAGGACCTCTTAATTTTCTTTTTTCAAAACAAACAAACTCAAAATAATATTATATCGTTTAACTGAAAATTTTTCAGTAAAAATAAAAACACAAAAAAATGCCGATTCAAAAGATTTCACATCACTATTTCGTGAAAAAATGACAATTACCGTTGAGTAAAGAAATAGACGGAGTATCTTATTTCATTAAAAATTCAGTGTATATGTTACAGCGAATTTGCGTTTTTAGTGAGACTATACTTTCACTAGTAAAAATGTACTTTTCCCGGTCAGGCAGAGTGGGGGCAGTGAAAACATCTAAATCAACGAATTCTCAGATTCACTACACATAATCCGTGAAAATACATTACTCAAAGCATAGACAATATATCGGTGAAACCATCAATTTGTACACGTAATTCTTAAAGCGTAGAAAGTATAAAGGCGGCACTACACTAGGCGATTTTTATTCATTTTGCGGTCCTATTTTAACTCCTAAATTAAAATAGGACAGCGGCACCGCAAAACGAATACGAATCGCGAAGTAAGGTGTCGGCTGAAAGATCGCGCACTCGGGTTTTTTATGATATCTGACGACTGCCGGAACAAAACGAGGTTACGTCACCATGTAAATATTGGGGTTTAAGGGAAAATTTTTATTAATGAATATGTATTTTGTCAATTAAGTTTATTAAATATGTTTTTTTTATAACAATACAACAAAAGTTTATTTCTTACAAATATAGAAACATAAATAAACATACACCCGGTATTATTAATTTTAAATGAACCTTTAAAAGTGCGTCAAGTAACAAACACTCGATGCGAAAAATACAAAAATCAAAGAGATTCTAAGTCATCATTTACGTTTGAATTCATTCAGATTCTTCCGCATTTCCAATTTTCTATCTTTTTATCAAAAATGTGTCTAATGTCGTTTGCGTTTCTTGTTTGCGCACGTGTAAAGCACGGGTGGTAGACGTACAACATAAAGTGCGCGGTTTTTAAGTTCGCAAACTTACTCGGCTCGACGTCGGTGACAGACGTGAAGCTTGCTCGCACCGTATCATTTTTATGAGTTTAATCGACTGTCTTTTGAATTATAAGATGATCAGAATTTCGTAAGTGTTCGCGATTAAAATTTAAAAAATATATTACGTTTTAGTTACCTACCTAAACTAATCATTGAGTATCAAAGACCAGTCCAGAAGTGTGACAGTTCGAGAAACAGAACTATCGCCACAGAATAGAGAATATGCTATCGCTCAAAGGATAAAAATTAGAAATTGTAACGGACAGGATGAATGATAGCCCTGAAAAGAGCCTCCTCAAAGAAGATGACATTGCCGAGTTCCATGGTTCGCTGCGGACACCGATCAAGGTGGACCTGTGACGTCATCTTATTCACGGGCGACCGGGCAGGACGCCGGTGCGTCATCACCACCCTGAGGACCGTAAAGACGGGTCCTATGCTTTGATAAATTTGTGAACAAATTTATGTATGAAAATTTATGAAAATAAAATAGTTGTGACATGTTTAAATTATTACATATTATTGTAAGAACCTAAATATTGACATATATGAATGTACTTTGTCACATGTTTATTTTCAATAAACGAGAAAATCGCTGTTGCGATAGACCGGGGTGGTGAGTGTAGCCAACTGTATGGCATAAAGACAGATATAAGAAATATTATTGAATATTTCCGAGTGACGGCCAACTGTATGGCGGAAAGACAGATACAGGAAATATTATTTCCTACGGCTAACTGTATGGCCTGACAGACAGAATTACGAAATATTGTTTAATATTTCTACATATGTATCCGAGGACAGAGAGTTGGTATGCGAAGGAAAAACGGGCTGCAGACCGATTGTTTCCGATAAGTCGCGAAGCCATATCTTGTCAGATCTCGGAGAAATCTACATATAACTAACAGTGTTTTATAGGCCTAGCGACGGGGCTCATCACTAATAAGGTCCCGGGCGCGACAGCCACCGAAAAACGGTATTTGTACCAACAAATACGAGAATTTTCGACCCAAAATTGATTTTCTTATATTTACGAAAAACGAGGGTTTTTTCAATAAAATTGGTATCAAACCATAATATTTTTGCTAAACAAAGCCATTTAGACTAAAATCTGAAAGAAAATCATGTAAATAAAAAAGTAAAATTTTTCACATTTTTTACGTAACCACTATCAGCAGTGGTCCAATGTCGATAAGGGTCATTTTTCAGTCAAAACTTTGAAACTGTCTTACAGACGCTACAACAACCGGATCAACTTAAAATATTTTTTGTTGAATTCCTTGCATAAGAATCTACCCATTTTACATGTTTTTACATACCTACCTTGTCAGGGGCGCACCTGAAAAATAAATGAAAATTAATTTTTTGCGACCCACTTTGAAATATTTATAAATGACTGAAATTTTATTGTACATAACTAAAACTGATATCAAAAGTTACACCCATGTGGGCTCTTTATAAACTGCATTAACAAACATGTATAAACCATAGTTAACAAATTTTATAAATTTAATTGTGAAATTTTCCTGAGCAAATACCGCTGCGATCGGTATATATTTTTTGATAAAAAATTAACTTCGGTCTTGCGGGTCCAGGCAATCACGTCATGCTATAAGCAAGACATAGCACCATGTAAATGACGTGATGAAAACCCCGGGGGGGTGGCGTAAAAATTCTAAATAATTTTTGAATTCTGTAAATAAAACTTTCCGAGCTATTTTTTAGACAATTTCGCGTGCGCGAACGCGCGATAAAAACTCTCTGTGATTGGCTCCCGGAAATAAGCCGGGAGGTATTAAATTTGTGTATAAATTAAACTTCCGTCGGCGTACAGATTCATTCCGTTCTGTGCTTTATACGCCGTCTGGACCACTTCTTCTGACTTTTACTCAACACCTCTGACCTCTGCTCTACCTACTGTTTTTGGATTTTGGAACTTCAACTGGACTACCTGCAACCGGATAATTCACTTTTGTGAATATTTAGAACAACCACTGTCAGCGGGTTTACGATTACCGCTGTACAGTCTTGGTCTGTTCTACGAGTCAAGTACGGGAGACCTGCGCATCATATCTTCGCGTATTCTGTACGGAACAGAAATACTGTCGCTTTGTGATGACTTTGGACTAGACTAGTGTAGAATGAGACACAAAACGCAAAATAAATTTTGAAAAACAAGGTCTATGTGCCATTAGAATCTTGTTATAAAATCAGATAATGAAGAATTGGTGCAGACGAAACTTTCAACACTTCAAAATGACTATTTTAATAATATCTGTTACCTACATAATGTTGATTTGCACAGAAGAAATTAATAATGCAGTAAGAACCTTGTTCACGCAATGACTTGTTAAATTGTTATTCAAGGCCCGGTTGTTTCAATTTGGATAAATAAAAGTTCGTTTAAAAGCATAGATTTTTACGGAAACGGATTTCAGACTTGTCAAATTTAATTTTTGACAGTTCGGAAACCAATAAATTCACTAGTAAGTGCAAGTTAAAATATTGTATTAATTTCTATTGGTGAAAAACTCTTTGAATATGATAAGAATGACCTTGAATATACTTTCTCTAAAATGCCAGTGAATGATGGACTCACTAGAAAATCAGATTCACTGTAACATATATACAGAACAAAGTCTATATATCATATTGTTTCAAGAAAACAGATAAGAATAATGGAAAAAAACATTAGAATCAGCCCGCAAAAACAAACAAAATTTGACAGTTGTAAAAAATAAAAATGGCGACATTCAAATTCAAGTATTTTAAATACATTTAAAAGTTATTTTCTGCATTTACCGTTGTCCCCGCGATATGGGATTTCTAGAATGCATTCATTATACGGATATCTTCCCTTTATTAACACTCAGGCAAAGTTTACGCAGCATTTTAAGATATATTCGTATAAACCAGCGGAAGCGTAACCTGACGACTGGCGTAGTTGGTGTCCAACCAACGACTGATTTGAAAGAAAAATGATCTTTTAACAGACTATACGATTTAATTAATTCAAATTTTTGTGTACGAGGTAGAAAATTTTGAATATTTTTATATTAATGACAGTGAAATTTTCTTAGTACGCATGTAAAATTTAATTAAAATAATCAATGTTTTAATGGTTTTTTGGATGCTGCAATATAGGAGACGGAACGTGAATTTTTATCTTTTTGTAAACGTTGTATTTAACAACCTACCCAAAAATAATTATATATTTTCCCTCAAACTTTCTGTTTGAACTTCTTTTATTCAATTTATTAAAAAAATATATGGTCTTTACGTGGAAATATTTCGAGAAAAAGAGTACCAAAGATAACTCTAGAACTTGCTAGAAAGATTAAATAGGGCTTCGGGATTGTATTTTTTTTGTGATAATAACAAAGTATTTTTTTTTTCCTTTTTTTAAACAAATGCTTTAAGAGTAAATGGACCTTTCATAATAAAATTGATTGAATGCATGGTTAGCTGCAATTTTGGCAATAAGATTCGAAAACTTTACACTAAATTGACTCTCCAGACAGCAAAAACGTGAATCATGTACTATGGCGCCTTAAGATAGGATAGAATCAAGATAGGACTATAAGGTATTGTTCATAATTTGTAAAGTTTATTTAGTATTAAATATACCCTGACAAAGGAACATTGTTTCCGAAACCGGTTGGTTTTTACCAAAAATTAAGTGGTGATAAACTAAGTTAATTTGTTTAATTATATTCATAATGAATAATCACAAAGTAATAGCAAAAAAAAATAGTATGTTTAATTATAACAACGGCCGCATGCAAGTTAATGAATATCTATAGACCATTTCTGTATAACCTGCACACAAGTTTCGAGCTGATGCTCATCGGCCAACAGAAGCTGCACAAGCGTGGGGGATGACAGCAGTAGCGCTGGCCGCCGCGCAGCCAGCTTCAGCGTGGCGAGTAAATGGCGGGGTAGTCTCCAATTGCAACCCGCGAACAGTATGCATGTAGCATGAGCGCGATGTGTCGCATAATCTGCCGGCTCTGAGATATTAAAAAAATAAATAAGCTTGGGAACTATACCTCGTTGTGATAAATTATAGTCGACTTTCAATTATCCAGTGTAGTGGGGAAAAAATTGACAGTGAAAATCCCTGATAAATTTAAGACAAAAAAATTAAAACAAAAAATTATCCTTCATATTACGTACCTTCAATAAATAATACATCAACCTGTATGTTTACATAATTTTAATTTACCATGAGATATGATGCGCCTGCCTGATGCGACAAAAGTAAACACTGAATCTAAGGATATACAATAATTTACAAACACGCCATCGACTGGAAACCCCAGTCGATAACGTATTCACAATTTCACCAGTTTTATACTCTTGTATATTATCAATTTCACCATTTTAATTTAATTTCATTTTTAATTATTTTTTAGTTCTATAATTATTTTATGTTTCATATATTAAAAACAAATCAGAAACTTTACAGCCCTAGTCAATTAAAAGTGTACTGTTCTTTAATTTTGACGAGTTCCAGGAGGTAGTCTCCTGACAGTGTCTCACCAATCATATCAAGGTCCAAGATTGGGCTCTCTGACTCTCGATTTTCATCATCACCGGAAAGTAATTCAGGGTACAATTTTGAAGAGAAGTAGTCGCTTAAACGGAAGTAGACAATGGTGGCGTTCTGCTCCTTGCATAATCTGCAGAAAAGAAACACAATTTATGATATTTAAATGATAAACGCGCTAAAAAAAAAAGTATGTATTCATATGAAAACCATAAGACGGGGTGGACCACTCCGTCTCCCTCTCTCCTCTACTCAAAGTCTTAATCCCTTTTGATAAGAAATTTAATGCATGTTCCCTTTCTGGTGAGACTGTGGTTGCCATTTAATCACAAATAAAATTCCAGTTCCCTTTTAGTTGACTATGAATTTTTATTGTTTTGTGAAGTAGATGATATAGGGCCATTTTCAGGGGATCTGGAATGGATTAATCCATTTTATATTGATTTTTATGTGAACATTATTTCAGTTTACTAACAGTGTTACGGAAGGTGGAGAATAGGTAATAAAATTGTCGGATAACAATAAGTGGTGTACACTTAATCAAGACCTAAATTGCTTTATTTAGTTTTTCTAATAACCTATCCTACTGTAAATAAAAAGAGTGGAAAAACGTTTGTAAGTCAATATACAATACTGCTTTTGCCAATAAAAGATTCACCGTGAGTAGAGAGAGAGACCGAATAACAATTATTTTTAACACAATGATTTATACACGTTTTATTCCACTAATTTGAGTTATATAAGCCTAAGTGCTTTCGACGGACAATGCGTCTTCTGCTCATCCACATTCACATAAATAAATATAACTTTATTCCAGAATGTGGGGAGGTTCGTGCAATCCCACACATTCCATGTAAAAGTAGGTATACACATTAAAAATATTATATAAAATAAAAGAGAAATAAGAAAATCATATAAAATAGAGGAAAAGTATTATAAGTATTAAAAGAAATATATCGTAAAATATTGTATATTAGCGGCTTTAGCGAGTGATGGCAAGTCAAGAGTAGCTTGTTGGTCTTGTGGTTAGGACACTCGCCTCGTGATCCAATGGTCGCGGGTTCGAATCTCAGCCCAGACTAGCAAGTTAGTCCTATTTTCATAGTACAAGCGTTTAGCTTAGTTTGAAAATAGTAAGAATATTGATGTGACACGTATTCCGTGTTCGCATCTCTATTTATTTAAAAAAAAAAAAAAAAATTATGCGGGGCCAGTATCTTTCTCCAGTGTGCATCGATGCTGGATGCTGGAGTAAGGCCGGCTTAAAATGGCATCATTTAAATCAATTATCCATAGGGTTTTAAGTATTCCACTAGATAAAATATCATATAATAATGAAATCAATATAATCAAACAATTAGCTTACAATAATGGATATAATACTAATATTATTGATAGCATATTTAAAAAGAAAAAGAAATTGTCATTAATTAAAAAATTCTTGTATACACCTGGCTTAACCAAATCCATAGAACCTTGGAGGAAATTAATTTACATTGGGAATATTTCAAATAAAATAAGTAATCTCACAAAAAACAATTTTAAAACTGCTTTCTATACAAATTCTAATTTAAATATATTACTCTTCAATTGTAAAGATAAGCAGGAGTGGGTGGATGAGTGGCATCTGTGACATAACATGCAATGATTGTGATGCTATGTATATTGGGCAATGTGGTAGAGATATAGGCACAAGAATAAAATAACATCTAAGAGCATTCAGAGGACTATCCAGACACTCTGAGATGGCGGACCACTGTATTAAACATGATCACTTGTTTGACCAAAATAATGTTAGGGTCCTACATCTAGAGGCGAAGGGTCGTAAACTGGATTGCTCTAGAAATACTATTAATTAATAAAGCAATCAAAAATAAAAATAATCTAATAAACGTTCAAATACCTGCGTCATCCCCATTGTTAAAATAAGTATGTAAAAATTAATTACTGTTGTATATGTCAATAAATAACTACCCTCGCCCCGCCCTCCCCCTCCCTCTCCACCATCCCTTTACTTTCTATTTGCCGGCCATATTGATTTACAATTAGTTCTAATATTGCCTCTGAAGATGATGGTTGCGTCCATCGAAAGCGCTTAGGCTTATATAACTCAAATTAGTGGAATAAAAACGTTGTGTATAAATCATTGTGTTAATCATGAACTTCCACTTTGTAAACGAAACAACGCTTAATTCATTAATTATTTTTAAATTAGCAAGTATGTGCAATGGTAATGTATTTATTGAGAATGAGAATCACACCTTAGCAGCTGGTGCAGCAGCGATGGAAGAGAATCCGGAACTAGGTTCTCCAAGTCGCAGCACAGCTTGTTCACCACCCTGAGGTGCTCTTCCTTCGCCAGTTTAATATCCCTGAAAAATGACAATGCATCCTGCAATTACAACAAATCTCATAAATCGCACGGTGTTTGAAGTTTTAAATACACGAGTTGCAATCTGTATATCTGTTTATTTATCACAGACTAATTTTCGGCAGCTCTATTAATACAGTGGGCATGACACTGGTTCCTCGCCTGGTTGTAACGATAAAAAAAATATCTTAATTATTTACACTTTGCCGGACACGTTCATAAAATGCCTCCTCCAAATACGCCACTGTATCAGTAACCTCAAGGAGCAAAACCACAGGGAAGACCTCAAAAAATATGATTTATCGAGAACAGGGTTCGAGGATATATATATCACGATCTAAATCACAATATTTATGACTTGATTTTTATTTTCAATATATATCCAAAAAAACTTTCTGCTGTCGTTAATAGATGGCGCAAGTTGTATTTTTAAAAAATGCTACAGTTTTTGTTTTAAATATCTGCGGCTGCTAGTAGATGGCGCTAGAGTGCCACCACGATAACTAGGCGTGCGAGGGAGGTCACCCCTGTCGCGAAACAGAAGTTGCCAGGTTGTAAATTTATTACACAATACATAATGTACTGAATGTCCGGTGACCAATGTCAGAGCATTCAATATAAATTTGGTCGGGTAACAGCGCGCTCCGCGGTGGCCGCTCTATATGTCAAACTGTCAGATGGTAATATCGGTCCATTATTTGCTTTTTTAGCTTCGCAAAACTTTAATACTACATTGGCAATTGTTCTTGCACCACCCCGGACTGTTTTGGACATAATAATTCAGTGTATATTGGTAATCAAGATGTTACAGCTCCCGAGCAAATACAAAATTGTAATGAATTACAGGGCAAGGGGTTACCGCCGGGTGCGGGCGGGGCGGGTTTTAGTTCCAATCCTGCCGCGTGCCAAGTTATGTTGGGCAGGCAATAGTTGTATTTTAAAAAGTGTTACGGTTGTTTTTAGTTTAATTTGTTTCATATAGTCGGTTTTTTATTTCACACAAAGAAACAAACACCCATAATATTACATTTGAAAGAGCAACTTTTATAACTAATAATAATATAATAATTGCATATATTAGCTTTTTTCACTATGCAATTCATTTATTTATTAAATAATAATTCATGTACAAAATAAAATAAAAAATTCCTAACTATTTCGAGTTTGTATCAATCAACATGTGCAAAAAAGGAGAAAAAAAGTTTGGATATACCTATATTAAATTTTTGATGTATATCGGATATATATTTAAAAAATCGGATTTTTTCAAACCCTGATCAAGAATGAAAACATAATGTACATGACAGAAGGACTTCTGTGAAAACAGACGGCAGTGGCAAAAACAAAGTGTGAGAAGACAAAGAATCTCAATGGATCATAGCCATGATGAATTGTTAATGCATACTCTTGTTTTATCCTTAATTTTGTATTTTCGGCTTGCATAGTTGCATGCTTCAAATTATTTTGGTTTTCTTAAATGTTTTTCTTATGCAGCTCCATTTTTTTAGTTCTTGAGAAAGTAAACAATTAAGGGGTACACCACATTGCGACATCAAAAAATACATTCAAACTCAATTTTTTGTAATGATATTGTATATACAAAATTTGTTTTACTACCAATGTTTACGGCTTAAGTACATTGATTAAAATTTTGCATTAACACATTAATTTCAAAATGCAGGGTTATGTGCTGTTTTGCAAAGGTCCTTGTCCATATATGATAAATATGTGTAAATAATTTTCAATTATTCCTAAAAAAATCTGAGTTAAAATTCATAACAAGCAAATGGTTTAATTAAAAAGTTATACACTACATCATATATAATATTAAAAGTAAGGTTGGTGCGAAATTTGAACAAAATCGGCCTAATAGTTTTTGGAATATCATCAAAAAAAAAAATCATCTCCACCAGATATGTGAGCACAATATGTTTTTTATACGTATAAAGTTTACTTAATTATCTAGAATCCGTATTAAGGAAATTAAGAAATATTCAATATCAATAAAGTTATAATGTTTTAAATTTACGTTTTTTGATGATTTTCAAATGCTTTTTTTCATATAAAGAGATGATTTTAAACAATATATTATATTTACTCCTGCACTTTGAGACTTCAAGCGTTATTTAAAAGTTTATTTTTTATTAAAAACACATTCATTAATATTTAAAAATAAAAATTCTAAAGTATGAAGTATGCCAAAAAGCGGCGAACGCTTTTTGCGGCCCATTCACTTTTTCATAAAAAAATCACTTTAAAACAGAATTATGCCAAATATGACATTAATTCAAAATAACATCATATTATATATTCGAAAGCAATCTATTCATCGCAGATAATAATTTTTTTTTAACTAGTTTTATATTACATAATTTGCTCTTATACTTATAATCTAACATTAAACGATCGTCAGTTCTGCAGTCTGACAAGTGCTTTGGTGACCTTGAAGGCCTCGCTATATCCGCGGAGATATTGTAATTTGTAAAGTCAAGTAATATATTAATTTACGCCATAATTTTTAAAATATAGATAAATGGTTGTTAATTTTCTTTTTAATTCAATACTTACAATGTTATAGTACTTTTTTTTATTTTAGATAAAAATTATTTGAATTTAATTAAACTCACAGGTGTTTTAACATTTCAGCCGGAAGTCAAAATAATATCTAAATGTGCTTATGCGACAAAAGTTTAAAATTAAAAAACAGTGATATAAGAAAAATTGTGGTTTACTATTTTTTTAACAAAACATAAATTATTGGAGAAATATAAATACGCTTTTATTAAATTCTAGACTTAAAACATTTAAAATTAGGATAATAGTACGCAAGCATGACTTGCTCTCGGGCGTTTCCATATATTTTAAGCATCGGCACTCCGTATGGTTGTCTCGTTTCCTCGCAACCTTTTTGTCTTGCAAGTAATACGTAAGTAAATACGCTCGTGCAATGTTTATCTGATACGAGGTTTGTTCATGTCTTGCTCTCGTATTGAAAAAGTATGATCTATCGACACTTTTGACAGTTTGAAAAACGGATGACCGGCCTTAAGAAAGTTAAATATAAAGTTGACTGATTTGCATTTTACATTTTTTGTACAAAGATGCACATTTATGAAAGAAAAATCTATTTATTAATTTATTTATTAATTAATTATTAATTTAATAAATTATCCTCTGGATATGTGTCTGAAAGCACATTTAAATTGTATATTTTACGCAATCTTACCTGAACATTGCGGCGAGGGGTGTGACGATGCTGGCATCCCACGTGAACTGGCACAGCGACCGCACACATTGCGCCGCAATCTCTTCGCCCTTCATATCCGTGCCACAGTGGTTCACTACGCAAGAGCTCTCAGCCAACAAGCTCAGGCATTCGGGTAGTATGTCTTTCCAACTGAAAATATTATTTTAATCACTATGTTCTCATTCTAAACACAAATCCAGGCCAGCGATCGCCAAAGTGGTGGGCAGCGAGAAAGTTTTTCTATATATATTTAACACTAAAAAAATCTTATTAGTGGTCCGCGGGATTTAAAATTATGAATTTAGTGGTAACTGAAGAGACTAATTACTTTTTAAATACTCCACTACAAAGGCTTCCTATTCTAGTAAACAGATACAAGCAGTTAGATGTTTTTTCCACTAATCTTATTAAATTCAAATGTATTTTAAAAATATTTTGGAAAATAACTAAACTTCATCTATTGAAACTTAAAGAAATAGAGATTTAGTATCAAGGAGATGAGTTTGTATTACATATTACTAACAACTAGTGTAACTTGTGTTATTTCTTATTATTGTAATACCTACCTATATTTACGTAATAGCCCTAAAGGGTGTTAAATAGTGTATTAGTTTCCACATAAATATTAGCGAATAATTAAGAAAATAAATACAAACTAAATACTCTTGAAAAGTATAATGTCTTAGTAAATAAGTCGCACTTTATTACTTATTATTTATTAAGGCTACATTGTCCAAATTTAAATGTCGATGTATGGTGTGATGGATTGGATCGTGCTGTTTCAAGACGAGAAGGAATGACGATCATAAAATAATTACGCCCACGCACATGCGCGGCAAATGGAGCCATATTCCTGATCATTTGACTAAAATCCTGAATTGTGTACTGAAATGCCTGAGGCGTCCCGAGGATTACGAGTTGACTGCCACGTGTATTGAAATATTTATTTTAACTTTCGACAAACGTTCGTATTTTATTTAAGTTGTCGTATTACTTTCTGTATACAATTTAAAAAACATTAATAATTCTGCAATACTTTTCAAATCAAAAAGAATACTGTAATATTAAATGAAAAATAATTACATGTTAGACGTCAACGCGCATGTATAAAATCTAGAATTGTCGAAGCTGAACTCATCATGCAAAACGGAATAAGTGACACACTATCAAGGCTTGAAATAATGAAACGTTCGACAAATTCATATAAATCCTTATTATATGGAAGATATCAATTACTTTCGATAATATAATATTAGTTCAAATTAAAGCAAATTTGACATAGATATACGACTTCTACCGATTTTCAATCAAAAATAATGAGCAGCCGTAAATTGTCATGTACCTCTACTGGCGGAATGCGAAGACTGATTTGAAAAATATGCCTAAGGTTGACATACATATATATCATGCTTTGGAATTTTTATTTTTTTGAATAGTAATAAAACTTTATTAATATTGAACATTTCTTAATTAAAAATAATTAAAAAATAGGGTTTGTTCATTATAATGCTAGCATTAAATTCATAAGAAAACATATACTGCGTACACATAAATATTCAGTAAAAATTAATCTCGCCTAAGACATTAAAAACAATTTTTTTGGCCGCGGCCTGTCGATTATCGTTTATATTTTCTTAATTATTGTAAATAATGTTCAGTTTATCGCCCTAAAAACATTGCAGTCTAGCACATACACAAAACCGACATTTTCGTAAAAAAAAAAGCCGAAATATGCATCTGCAGTGGATGTGCTGCCTTAAAGGAAGATGCTTTTACTTAAGACTGTTTGGAATGGAATTTTAAAAAATCGACATAGGTCTTGTCTATTAGGGGATTTAATTATGCAAGAATAAATATTTTAACTGCAGTACTAATGTGTTTTAAATATTGACGTACTATAAATATAGAGTAGTTACAAACCAAAATATATGTTACACAAAACGACATCACGAATTACTGTGAACATAGACGCACATTGCGGGAGTTGGTCTAGGGGTGTCCAAAATGTATAAGTGTCCACGCGATATATATATATAAAATATTAATACAATACACAACCCTGTTATATTTGTATCTCTTTTACACGTATGCTGCGCTATAAGAAAGAAAGAGAAGATACCATAGAATAAATACCTCAATTCACTACTAACTTCATATGCATTCGTTGTTAAAAATTATGTTTTATTGCCCTTTCTTATACGTGGTTATGAAAATAATTTCTATCTCTTTCTGACTGATACATTTAGTACGCAATAGAAGACAGCAGAAACTGGATGTCTCAGATTTGTTTTTTAGTGACTAATCTATATTTATAGTACGTCTATGGTTTTAAACATATGCGAAGGGGGGATACTCTTGTTACCCAACCCACTTTCATAAAGAACGAGTTTAGTGTATCTCGGTAAATATTTGTACTCTATGGTAGGTACTTATTTAATATAATATTTACCATGTCAAAATTGACAAAGTGTTCAATTTTATATATAAAAGGGGTCATGCCACGATACTGCAATGAGAATAGACCTGATTATTTAGCCATTAAGATTTGACACAAAGGAATTTGTAAAATAAAATGAATGAATAAATCAAATTTATTTGCAAGTAACCACCTCATGTGCACGTCCACATTCTGCCGCACGCTATCCACACAGTCCTCGGCCAGCCGGGCCAGCGCTGCCGCAGGTAGCTTGGGCAGTTCCAGCAGCACTGCGCTCACCAGCATTCGCACACCGGAGGCGGGGGCGTCTGAAGAGCGAAGACTCTTCAGCAGGACGAAAAGCATCTGGAAGCATAAAATTTTCCAAATTATTTTGAAATTTAAAGTGTGATATTTATTTAGTTGTGCCTACACAAGATCTTATACTGTACAAAATAAGTAGACTCCGGATTACCCGGGGTCTCAATAACCAGGTTGCAAATTAACCGGGCAATAAAGGATTTTTTTTTTTAATATTTTGAAATTCACTACAAAATGTAAAAATATTTTTTCAATCAACTAAACAATATAATATAAAAAATAAAATATAAAAATCGCAAAGTTATGAACGTGCAATTGTGAATATTCCAAATCACAAAAGTTTGGGAATTCCTATTACTAGAACTGCAATTAAAATGGCAAAAGTACATCGACAACAACGGAAATACTTTTTTGATTAATTTAATATATACTTTTTATAAAAAAAAAATTTTTTCTACATAAAATGGCAGTTTCACAGGTAAGGACCTAATATGTATATTCAAAATATATGAAAATCTACAATATAATGAGATGACATAGTGCTTAAGGCAATGGTTGAATATTGTGTCACTGTCGTTCATAAAGTTGTGCACTCAGGACTTGCTCTCATGTATATACGAAGCCGGCCTGGAACAGGCCAGCAGAATAAACATGATGTCCTTGCTTTCATATAATTATGTATGGCTGCAATATGATTCCTCTTCTGATATGGTGGAGAAGCACAACACCATCAGGGCAATTAGAGTACACAGGAGGTTTAAGACATTTTACGCATTTATCACAACAAAATCACATAAAAATTTAATATTCCATTGATGATTGCATAGTGATCCTAGCTCACGGGTATCTATACTTAGACAAGTCTTTTAATACTCATATTAAACTTATAGCATGCAAGGAAACATACATTATACCCTACATATATTTATTTGAATAAAGTCAATTTAATTCCCAATTCTTTGATTAAGTTTTAGAAAGAAATGCGAACCCGATAGAGGCTGTTAAATAAATCAATTCTAAAGGCACATATAATCGAAATAATATTTTACAACTATAAATACGACCGAAATAATATTTTACAACTGTAAAAGAAAAGTTACATGATAAATAGTACCTTAAGTTTTCTTTCCTGTCTTAATTTAGTATCCGACATTGCAACAAATAGTGCTCCCAATATGTCTGGCCCTGCAGATGATACGAGCTTCGTCGATACCAGGCGTTCTAACTAAAAACAAGAGGAATCAATGAAAATCATTTTAAAGTAAATTGATCATGGCAAAATGACAATAACAAAACATACCATTTCCCATTCAATTTTATCAATGAATCCACTTAAATCTTTCCTGTTTTTCTTGTCACGCCCTAACTGTTGCAGTTTATCTGCAATTTCGTCAATTCGCAACATTTTTAGTATCTAATCACGATTCAAATATAAACAAAACATGTCAAATTGTCAAAATTGAAGCATTTGAAATGGCGGGCTGAATATTCGTGACGGCGGGTAAACATTTCAAATCGTTCCAAAGAAAACACGAGCCTCAAGATTCTCACCGCAGAGCGCTACTTTCATTGTAGATAAGTCACACGAAAAAAGTATTTATTTATATATTTTATAAGGTCGCTTTTGCGCAAAATATAAATTGTAAAGCAGTACTATAAAGAACATTATTTTTGAAATAAAAATAAATTCTCCAGTCCAGGACGCGGCTAGTAAATGCAGGCCATGCTGAAAAATTACAATAATTATTAAAACTCATACAATGTCATATATTGTTGTTTATCGACAGTGTAGCATAGTAGAGTTATATTGGTACGTCTCATTTACATTAATTTCAGACATTTGACAGCCATAGACAAGGTAAAGAAGGCGGATCATATGATCGCGGTGTTCACGTGACCCGTGACCCTTCCTCAATTGTCATTTGTCGTGCAAGACCTGACAGTGGCCGTTCTTCGCGAGAGATACTGCCGAATGTTGTTCAGTCACGAAAGTTAGAATTCTTCAAATTAAAATGTCTGCTATAAGTTACGTATTCCTAGTGTTGACTGTGGCGTCGGCCTTGCAATGCGCTCATTCCACGCCCGAGTATGTTCCCGTGTTCATGTGGGGCGCCACGACCAGCTCGGAGGCAGCTAAGGCCCTGGAGAAGGTTAACCCAGACAAGTTCTACGATATTCTGTCGGAGCAACTCGACAGCAAGCCGTTCACGGTCGTATTTATAGAAGAAACACTAAGCGTCGAAGACTTTTCTGCCAAGGACGCCGAGGGCCGTACCGCGTATCCCGGGCTCCGGGAGAAAATCACCGGAGAATCGGTGATATACCTCCCCTTCGTGTCGTCGGCACTGCACACCCTGAACAAGCTCGCGGACCCTGAGAAGATTGATCGGATACACTTAAACGACGATGGCCTTTCCGCAGACATAACTCCGGGCTCCGGTCAGTTTCTGTACATCAACCTCAAGGACGCGAGGGAGGGAGAGGACAGGCTACACATGCTGTCTCGCCATGATGAATTCATGACCACCATGTTCGATAAACTGCTCAAAAAGCACAGTAATGTCTTGGCAATGTACACGTCCCGGTATCCCTCGTGGGAGGTGGCCGTGGAGCAATCTAGGGCACGCAGATCGCTCCTAGCCAGGCCAGGGGGAGAGGCTAAACCTGAAACAGGATTTTATAATGGTGGCAAGGTTTTCATCTATGCTACGTCTTTTTTACTAAAGACCCCCGAATCGGCAGATCCGATTGCACTTTCCGACGGAACAATCAGTATGTCGAATAGTACCGATGGGGTATTGGAAGCGACACTTTCGTTCACAAACAATGGTTCTAACAACGCACTCAAAATGAAATTTGTGAACAGCAAGGGCGGCTGGTGGCTCGGTAAGTTACTTGATTATTTGAATTTGTTACATTTTTTAATGCACATGCATGTGTTTGCTCCCTGATGCATTGCATACTGAAATATGAAAATGTGTTTAAGGTAATGAGTGTTGCAGTAGTGCATATAATGAACACTTGGAGGATATATTGATCAATCTAATTGTTGTGTTGGTGCATGACAAAATTTACAAAATTGTAATTTAAGAAGACAAGCTCACTTGGGGTGAAAAAAGCATCAATGAAATCAGCCTATTGTTTCCAAATGTACAGAAAGACCATGAATGGGAAATAAATTGTAATGGGGAAGAATTCAGGATCATGTACATTAGTTTATAAAGCATTACAATGTATTTACATGTTAACATTTTCCTATTGAGCGCCTGTGGAAATTACCAAAGGGTTCCAGGTTGAGAGTATAAACAGTAGTAGCATTTATATATAATATACTACACTTATATATATTTTATCCATGCAGGCTAATTTTGCATTTAAGATCACGGAACCAAACAAAAGAAAATAAACATTTATTATATTTTCTATTGCCAAACATAACTCTTTCAAAATTTAGTTCTTAATGGCAATTTTTCGACAATTCAAATACTTGTGTAATGAGAATTCATATGTGTTTTAATTTTTTTGTTTATGAATGTCTTCCAAAATAATAAAATTGATAGAAATATGGAGTTCATGTGTTAACTCATAACAAATATTGTGAAAATCTACAGTTTGTGTTGAAAACCGTGTTTAGGTTGACTTTTCTATGAATGTTATTTTTTATTAGTCAATGCTTTTCAATGATGTGTTAATATGATAAACCTAATAAGAAGAACCTACCATTTAGCTCAATCAAATGAATATCTTGATAAATAACAAACAATATTTTACAAACTACCTTTTTTATTTATTTATATGACACACTTTAAAAATTGAGTACATGTTTATCACATTTTTTTGTTAGCATTGTGTGAAGAGCATTGGTTTCAATATGGATTTCTTATTTTTCTTGAGTTTGTGTTTTTTTGTCAATAAGTAACCTAATTTATTTTAAAAACAACAAAAATATTTGGGATGAACATGATACACAAATTATTGATTAGTATTATGTATTTAAGATTTCTCTTGCAAATAAAATATTTAGAATACATGTTTGTATATAATTTATGCACTTGTAGTTTAAGGTATCATACTTTTAATTTAATTTTTGAATACAAAGAGAAAAAATAATTATTTCTTCTCTTGTTGGCATTCTTATGAATATGGATAAGAATGAAGAATATTGAAAAAGTACCTAATTAAGTGCTGAAAAAATGATTTGTCATCATGTCTGAATATTGAATCTGAATAGTTCAGAACTATCAATGCCTTATTTGTTAACCATGAGTAAATCAATTTTAATGCCTTTTGTTAGGTTATACAGAAAGTTGTTGAACAGATCTAGTTTTCTTAGTAATAAGTTTATTGATGATTTTGTTTTTGGTGCAATGACGTGTTATAAAAATATCAAATCATCTATCTTTGATCCAAAGACGGGCATTTTAATTGCCCGAGATATTCAGAATATAATTCCTATGTACTGAGTGAGACAGCATTACATAACTAATATTGAATTGCAGTGTTTTAGGGGATTTTGTATTATGTAAGACCTTTATGATCTGAGTTTTGATGAATTTATACAGAGCCAATTATTTATAAAAATGAATAAGTTAACTTTTGAGCTATGTCAATACCTTTTATGTGAGGATCCTACTTGTTATCGACCTGGACGTAGCTAAATGTGGATGATTAATCATATTGAACACTTCTTGACTAATTAGTCGAGCGTTAGTTATATTCTACTTTACTTTGTAAAAATATGGAGAACAAGGCATACATTATTGAATATTTCCATTAATCAATTTTTATTATTATTTATCCATTAGTTTAATTTTTTTAATATTGTCATCAGTGTCTCCCTGAGCAAGGCAATCATATTGAAAAAATCGCTCAACTCAATGCCAGTCGAAACCAATGGGTAAAATAATTACATTTATTTAGTACTATTTTTGTCTTCATTTTAATAGACCGATGTGGTCTGTTCTTTAGAGGATAGCACCTCCAGTGAGGTGGATTCCCAGTTTTCCTCCCATCTTTTGGGAGGTCTTCCACGAGGGCGTGTTCCGTGAGGCTGATTACGTAGTGCAATATAAGGGAGTCAGGTGCTGTCCATTCTCTGAACATGACCATACCAGTCCCCCCTCCGCTGTCTACTCCATCGTACAATGTTCTCAGATTCACATATCTCTTTTATTCTGGTGTTCCTCACGCGATCCCTCAGTGTCTTGCCTGCTATCATCCTCATTGTCTTCATCTCAGAAGTCCTTAATACTCGTTTAGTCCCAATTGAGTCTGAAGCAGGGTTCGAGGATATATATCTGCGGATATATATCACGATATTTATGGCTTGATTTTTATTATTGATATATATCCAAAAAAAAATTCTGCGGTTAATAGATGACACTATAGCTAGACCGCATTCAAAAGAATGTGCGCAAAAAATATGTGTGTTGTTAATATGTAAAAAATGAACACAAGAAATTTTTCCAGTAAGTCAGTAACCTCTTTATATCAAAAAATATATATTTATTTGGAATATCATATTGAGGCTTGTAATACGGACTTGCCAGGCAACTTTCCCCCGCTTTCTTCTTACCGGACAAAGCTAGGGAATGGTCTTTTGATTGTGGTCGACCTATAGTATTATTTTTAAAAATGCTACAGATTTTTTTTTTATCTGCAGTCGATACTAGATGGTAGTGGTATTTTAAAATGTGCTACGAGTTATTTTTTTTATATCTGCGGTCGTTACTAGATGGCACTAGTTGTATTTTAAAAAGTGCTACTGTTGTTTTTTAATTTTTTTCATGTAATCCGTTTTTTATTTCATACAAAGAAACAAACTCCCATGACGCTACATTAAATAGAGCAACATAATAATTCAATGTACAAAATAAATTTTCTAATAATTTCGAGTTTTTATCAATTGAAGTGTGCAAAAAAGGAGAAAAAAAAGTTTGGATATATATCCAATTTTTGATATATATAAAAAAATCCGATTTTTTGATTTTTACTATAAAAATTGGATTTTTTCAAACCCTGGTCTGAAGTATCTGCCTCTCTTTTTGTGAAATAAGTGAATAAATGTGTACTCTACGAATATTTAGAATTTGATAGCCAACAGCAGAAGACTGAAGCAAAGTCAATTCATAGAACTAACATGCACTCGCGTGAATTATTATTGTCTTAACCGATTTTTACACCGGTGTAATTTGTTTATGTCGCTGTATTCCAGTTTAAGCGATTCTCACATCATATTAGACAAACACAAGATCTGTACAACCGAAAACTAACTGTGAACTTGATCATCTGTGAACTAAAGGAGGGATTATTATTATTTAGTATAAATCCATTCAACAAATTACCAGAAGACAAAACAATGGCGAATGACCTCATTTAAAAAATTTACGGATTTAGCAGACCTCATTTGACAGATGATAGGCAATGACTGACAATGCTTTATTATTTCATCAATTAATCGTCAATAGTCGCCATTCATCTGTCATTTGAAAACTGTATACTTTATTTTAAAGACATAATAAAATACCTTAAAAATGAAAATGTTTAAATCAGTCGAGTGTTCAGATAAGTGACCCACAAAGTCCCGTCTATTTTAGTGTGATTAATAATGCTTATTTGACTTTATATAGATGTGACGGTAGCTGATGAGGAAATGTCGCCAAAGCTGTATGCGCCCCTGCAATTCTCCTACCACTGCTCTCCTAAGACGGTGCTTGCCAGTGACAACTATACTCTGACCATGGGAGACTTCCAGGTGAGTGCTACATTTCTCCCAGTTCTGTTAAAATAGTCAAGTCCAAAAGTATACAATACAAGCATTTTTCAGAGAATAATATTTTAGAGAAAATTTACAGAAAGGATGCACTCTCCACAGCCCTTTCCCAATTCTTTTATTTAGAAAAAATACATCTCTGTGCAATGATGCTCTCATGTAATAATTAAAAATATAGATTTCAGTTTGATTATTATTTGCAATTTTCGTACAATAAGTGTACGAAATTGGAAAAAATGCAGCGCACACAAGTAGGGGGACCGGAGCCAAATAATTCTTATTGAAGACCCTAGCAGTGAGTTTTTTCCTGTGATCCAGAAATACAGTTTAGAATTTGAATACTTAGAAAATGCTTAGTGGAAAAAAGCAAGGCCAAAACCACGGCAAAAAGTATCATAATATGAAAAGTTAATGTGAGAAAAAGATATTTAGAGCAATGATTAATGCATTCAAATTTTACACGTCAATTATTTCTGGACTACAGTGAAACTCGCTTAATAAATTCACTTTTAATAAGTTTTCCCGCTAAATAAGTTTAAATTCTGCGGTCCCGAAAAAGTCCCATACAAATCCCATATTTTTTTTTAGGCTTAATACGTTTCCCGCTTATTTTCGTTTCTCGCCTAAGTAGTGAAAATATTTATAGCCGAACTCAATTTATTCATACAAATAAATCTTCATAATACGTTTTTCGGAAGACGAAATTTTGTTCAACATTCCTAAAAATGAAAAATGGGCGCAATAAAAATTAAGTGGTTTTGGCAGCGTCACAAATGTTCTAGCCGCTGAAAAAACCCTGTAATATTTGAATAGGCTAATAAAATAATATTGAATAAATAAATTTATCCGGCGATTATTTACGATAATTTTTTATATAGTCACCTAAACGAAACTGTTTTCATTTTGGTTGTATTTCTTCGAGGAAACAATCATCAATGTTAATAACGTAATATCTCCTATCGTTTTCTAAGGCCGGTGTCACACTAGGTGTATCTTCCGTCGCGTCTTTGACGCCGCGGAATGCCGCTACTACGCGGATCATCGATCGTTCCGCCGGCGTCTGTTCGTTTCCCCACCCGCGGAACTTACGTCAACGTAAAATCGGTGACATCACGTCTCGTGTTTTTGATTGCAACGCGCCACATTTGACAGATTATCTGCACGTGTTTATATATGTGTTTATACACGTGAATATACTATGTGACTGCTAAGAGCCTGTCCAGATGACACTCGCGCGTTCTCGAGATACTGGTGGTACATACATCCCGTCCAGACGCTGACGCGCGTTTGCTCATCGCGCGTAAAACGTTTTTAGACAAGTTTTTTTAAAATATAAAACAGAGTTTTTAATAATTGTGGAGTCATTGCTTTTGCCATATGCGCCAAAATCTACTGAAATAAAATAATAATTTGCATATCTGGAAGCAATATAAATTGAAACGCGCGAGTGGTCTCGCGCGAAAAACGCGTCATCCGGACAGGCTCTAAATTCGGTTGCGGATTTGACGCGACAGAAGAAACGCATAGTGAGGCGCCGGCCTTAATGAGTTAAAATTTAGATAACTTATATAAATTTCTTTTAAAATTAAGGTTTGCACATAGGTAGTGACATACCTACATAAGTTATTTTATGGTTCCCTTTAGTATGGTTATTAATAAAATATTTTTTGAGAGTTCTATTTTTTTTTTTGTTTTGGTGGTTTTTACTGTTTTCTGACCCTCAGATACTATTCACATAGATAGTATTTTACAAATGTATATATTTACCTGCTTATTTTTTTAAAATAAAAATCCTTAAATTGTCATATTATATAAACGAAAATTCAATTAAAATACAAAATTAGAAAGTGTAAATAATATATGAAAAAAATATTGAATCACTGTTAATATGTTTTCACGCCTAATAAGTTTTTATTTGCTGGTCCCTTGAAAAACGTATTAAGAGAGTTTCACTGTATTAAAAAAACAGAAGATTGAAGTTTTATTCAATTATAATAGTGATATAAAATCTTCCTTCATTTTTAGAATTTGAACATAATACAGTAGAAACTCGTTAATTCTAAATTCAGGAGACCCAAAAAAACATTTTGAATTATGCGGAACCCTGTTAATTCAAAATTCAAGGTACAAAAAAAAAATCACAATATGAACAATACAATTTGCAAAAATTGACTAAAAATGGTAAAACTCGTGAAAAAAGCCTGTAATTTTGTGGAAATGTCTGTATTTTTGCATATTTCACGAAATCGTTTCAAAAATGCAATATTTATTATGCTTACTCAAAGATTGCGACATTTATATTACTAAGGTACCTGATATTGACATATTTGTTGTTCTCACTTGCGGAAAAAATCAAAATGTATTCCTGTTTTGTTAAATTAAAAAAAAATTTAATTATGTAAACCATAATATATTGATTTATTTACGTAAAAATTATTTCGAATTACGAATTACCGGAGTTTTCGAATTATCGAGCTTAATCTTCTAATCCACAAAGCTTCTTGTTAGAATGCCATTTAATTTGTGGTTTTGCTTTAGAAAATATCAATTATTAAAGTTTTTTGTGACAAGTGTGTGTGTCTGCTGAAAGCTGCAATCTGTAGTTAAATCTAAAAATGCCAGTCCGTCTTAGGATTAAATCAAATTAGCACTTTTCTCGGCAGTTATTAGCAGCATAATTGTTATTATGATTCTAGGCCCAACCATTCTTCCAAGAAGCAACTGCTTCGAGATTTAATCTGGCCTATGACTGTGTTGGCTTCACATCGGTGCCCATCTGGTCCGGACTGTTTGTGGTGTTTATTTTCATATTCATCGTATCCTTGGGCATTACCATGATGATGGACATCCGAACCATGGACAGATTCGACGATCCCAAAGGAAAGACAATCACCATTGCGGTTACGGATTAAGCCGCACAATGGTCGATAAAAGAATCCTAATGAAATCGCCATCTCCATTTTGCTGTAATTTATGATAAACAGGAAGATCTATAGGGTAACGCCAAAATGTTCAGACATTCAGATTTTGACAGTTTTGTTCCGAACCCCTATCAGTTAATATAAGATGTTCAAGAAATACACATTGTAGGCGTGTTGTTAAAACTACTACTACCAATTGGAATTATAATATTGTTGTCGTTTACGCTATGTAAGTAATAGCAAGCTTGTATGTCATTAAAAAGTACTTTGATTAAGTTAAGATTAATTCCCAACATTATCATAATTATTAAAATTCTTTACTATTATCAATAATTTTTTCTATTGGTTATATTTTTTCTGGGTCTATTTTTAAAAATCAGATAGCTTTAAACAAATGTTGTCACCATAACTTTGAATCAATGTCTGTTTTCTGAGCATTATTATTTTGATTGGTTTCTGCAATTTTAAATGTTTCATGTGCATACACAGGGTTATTTGGAAAACATTAATAACCTTGAAGGAATATATTCCTGCTTTAATTATGAGTCGAAAATGTTCAAGCAGCCATGACCTATTTCTCGATATTTCTTACTTATTTTTTATAAAACCTTGAAATGTTATCACAGTAACTTATATTGATTACGAAAAATTCATTTGTTTCAATACAAGTTAAATAAAATGTTTTCCAATTAGAATTGGAAGGTTTTTTATTATTTTATTTGACTTGTTTTAAAGGGAATGGATTTTTCATATTAAATATAAGTTACTGTAATGATAGTCCAAAGTTTTACAAAAAATAAGTCAGAAATATTGAAAAAATGCAAACATACATCGCATATCTCCATAACTATTGATATTAGGTCATGGTTGCTTGAACATTTTCGACTGACAATTAATGCAAGAATATAGTCTTGCGAGGTTATTAATGTTTTCCAAATAACTCAGTATATTCATCGAAATATGTAGCTCTAGATTTGATTATCTCGTGTTACCTTATAAGAAACGTATTCTTATTGCGCAGTGTTATTGAAATCATTCAGTATTCAAACATACAATATTTTCGAATGGAGATCAGCTTTTTTTGGAATATATAAACATTTCAGTTGTAATATTATTTTAGAGTTGTTAATATTATTTTCTGTTGTACATACACACTATAAATCATCTTTGCAATAGATTTATTTATAAAATACCATGTTCTTCCCCAATACAAATGAACAACAACATAATTATTATCTTTTAATCAATTGCTTTTATGGGGCACAAAAGATGATATTGTTAATTTATTCTTTCATTTTAAAAATAATAAATATCATTTTTCAAATGACAACACAGTGTATGGCCCACTCAACATTTACAGTGTGATAATAATTTGTCTATGGCAATATTGTATAATTTTTTAAAAATTTACTTAAGCACATGCTCAGGATTATGTCCCGCTGTATTCTTAAAGCTAGATTTAATTGAGTTTTGACAGATTGGAGATGGATCATATGCATATATGCATTTATTTTTCAAAAGGAAATTATCTATTTCAGAAACGCCAACAATGAAGGTGTACACTATCTTGTTTCATACTTTTTTGTCACTTTTGTTTGAATCTTTATAATTTCAAATCTGTCAAACTTAAAACGTCAAAATTGGCGGCATTACAATGTTATACATAACTGTCAATATACAGAAATAGCAATATTACTTTGTTTGGAATATGTTCGAATGTTCAGTGATGGTTTTAAAAATATTTAAATATGTTTATTTATTTAAACCGGTGAAAAGGAACATATGCATAGTATATTTTGGCCTAAATTAAACAGATTACGTGTAATCGTTGAGTGGGAATGTTCTATTTATGTATTATAATTGTTGTATAGAATATAAAAGTGTTAGGTTTTGTAAATAAAAATACCAATACTAAAAATTAAAAAAAAGTATTAGAAATTTGATATTGGGAAATCTCTTATGTATAAAGAGATTTTTCTAAGTGTAAAAGTTATAGACTTGAAAATATTTAACTTGTAAATCTATTTTTAAAGGCTGGCAATATTTTGTTGACGTCTTTAAATCTGTTTTTCATAAAAAGAAGCGCTCAATTTGTACAATAAATTATAAAATGTTTTTCAAAGTTGTAATTCTTTCGACTGTCAATTTAAAATAAATAAATTATGTATGTCCATATTTTAGATCGCTCTTTTACTGCGTAAATAATCCCCGAGGTTGGCATACTCACGTAATACATATTGGTGTATTCTCATCAAGGTGCAAATTACTATATACATTCATGACACAATTTAAAATCATTCACTTTGATTTGCTAAACTTTTGAGACGCCTACCACATGCTTGAGTGAAGGAGCACACTTGGATACTGATCTTTGAACACTGTTAACACTTATCTGTCAAATGCCTTTTCAATAATTATTGTATTAAATAACATTTAAGGCTAATTAATTAATTAGAATGTTAATAATTATCGTAAGGTACACAAATGATTGCTATTTTATTGTTTCATAGGCAGGTACTAGAAATTATACTAAAAATGAAACAGTTTGGTCACTTTGAAGTGATTGATCAATGAATCAATTTTTTGACTTTCAATAAAGCTTATTACGATGTGGGATAGTATTGTAGTCTGAAACCATCCTCCGCTGTAAACACGGTCCATCCATTGCACGGTCCGTTTTCAAAGTATATTTTAAGCTTGCGAATTTAACAGAATTTTTAATGAAGAATATGCTTCAATTGTAACATTTTACTACGCATTGTCATGCAAGTTAGTTTTACCTACACAAGCCACTTGGGCTTAGTTTAGAAGTCTTCATGTGAAGTGGTCTCATGTTTACATTTATAAAAAAATTCACTGTTGTAAATAATATATTATCATTTTTTTAGTTTTAAGATTTTTTTTCCCATTTCCAACTTTTATTTTCTTCATTTTAATTATAGATATTTTTGCCTTCTGTTATTGTATTTTTGTTTATGTCTGCACAAATCTTGACCTGATTCAACCTTGCTAATATCCGTTGCTTCTTGTGTTGTAAGGAGTTTGACTAGATTTCGGAAATCTTTCAATATTTGATTTCTTCAGTTTTGGTACATGTGACTGAAAATGTCCGCATGAAATGTATTCCGTTTTGAGAGAATGATCTTTTTCAATACGCGATGTGTTCTTAAATCTGAACAGTGACAAGATTTCAAGCCGAGATCACACTGTTATTTGAAAGATAGGTTTCGCGCTGTAATTTGGCAAGGGTTGATGCGACATTAGTGGGAGTATAATTTTTTTCTATTTGAACACTTCCTTTTTTATATGGTTGAATTATGGTTTTGCTTGTGTGTTATTACCCATTCCAAAATATAGTTTCTTTTCAATTATTTGTTTTATTTTCTTTTCACCGGTCCCTTCTTCCATTATAATATATTTGCGTGTATCACATTTTTTTACATTCCGCTTTATTTTATAGACATAAATTTACATGATAGCGATGCATCTAATTAGCCACACATTTTCTACAATTATTAGGTAATTTATCGTATATGGCCATTGACATAGTTCCTAATGTATTGTATACCAATGCACTTGGATTATTCTGCGTAACATATGTATACAAATTTACTTGAATCTTCTACTGAAGGGTATGAAAGTATACAAATTGTAATACCTGTGTGTTTAGTTATCTGTTTAATTAATAATTAATAGACAGACTACACAATGAATTAGAACTAGATCAAGTTTATAAGTATATCTAAATATTAGAAATCTTATTATTATATAATAAATATGTATCTGTATCGCTGTGCAGTTAGATATAAATTTAAATGATCTGTTAGGTCAAGAAAAAATGATGTTACGGAGTTCGATGGTTATGTTGGAATTGGCCACTGTCGTAACTGAGGGACTTGGTTTAATGTTAACATAAATATGTTTGGTATATGGAACAATTAAATTTTTTATAGAATTTTCAAAGTAGGCCTAGGTAGTTTAGTCTGTGTTATAAGAATAGGGTTGCCAATGTAAAGATCCAGCCCTCAAGCTTGTTTGCAGTCAGTTTTAAATTCTACAAGGAATTTTATGTAGATAAAAATACATTTACTATTGTCAAAAATTTGGATTGATTTTGTGAGTTTATTACTTAATTTTTGTGTATGTACTTGGGCAGATTATTTTATTTATAAAATTTTAATGTCTTTTAGAGTGTCATACATTGGAAAATTGATAACATTTCATTAGACTGAAGTATCAAATTTCTTGATTGGATGCAGCCTTTTTTTGTTCTGGTCTGTTCTGGTTCTGGTCAGATAATAAAAGTCTATTTATATCATATATGTAATACTCCTATATTGCTAGCAGGGTCTGGAAATAGGCAAAATCACTACAGTGCAGAAATATACGTTTGTCTCACCCACACCACTGTCACTTTGATTCTTATGTGCATGTCCGAGAATCAGCGCAAATTTATATCCAATCAGCGCCGCCATATGGGATAAATGAGTGTCACGAGCGCACAACATGTCAAGTGACAGCGATGAGATCAAAGTAGCATTTTATGCCCCGCTTAATCCATGATATCTTCACTAACGGGTATTAGCAATATAGAAGTATTACACGTTAATGTTAATTTATATAGTGCCGTTTTTGCCTAAGAGACGCTTCAAGGGCGCATATATATGATTTATATACATATTGCCGAATTTTAAAATTGGAATGTAATATTTCTGGTATGAATTTTGTGTAGGTAGGTAATAACCTTCTGTTCTCAATGGTACATAACCAGTAGATACCAAGTGCGTGGAGTGAGAACATTGAAGCATGACCTTTACGTAAACATATCACAGTCCCTATGTATACTGTTGAATCTAAGCTATCCAACTTGCTTTAATTTCGGATAATTTTAATTTTTCTTTACATTTGCTTTGGGGTCATCCATAAAGTACATCACACTAATTTTGTGATTTTTTGACCCCTCTCCCATCCTTGTCACATTTGTGAGGCCCCCCTCTCCCTAGTGTGATGTCACAAATGTAGCAATTTTACATTTAGAAATTGACGAAGAAACACTTAGTATTCGATGGATTTACGTGCAGGTGTCGGGTCCATCGCATTGCAGAGAGGAGAGCCGAAAACAGTGCCTGGGACTTGTGACTCAGGTGTAGGTTTAAGGGGCCCCCTTATGATCCATCAGCACTCACCTCCACTGTTTCGGTCTCTCTCCCTGCACTATATGCTTCATACAATTTACGGTAAAGATTACCTAAATCACGCTTTGTGTTCATTTTAAACTTATTTCGTAGTTAAAAGTTACAAAGTAGCAGAACTAAAAAAATTACGATGTTCACTCGGCGAAAGTCAATGGTCTAATTAAATATAAAAAATTAAATCACGGCGAAGCGCGGCGTGTGTGGCGGCATTTGTGGATTTATCAAAGGGCTCACAGGCGACCGGCGCGTGATACTAGTAGAGCGAGTGTGAACTCTCCAACAAAACAATTTAAACTATATATTCATACAGATAGAGTTGGAAATATTTTTAGTTATTCTTTAATATGTAGTTCAAATTTGGCATTTTAACACTTAGATGTAAGTATTAGATTTTAAAAAGTGACGTCACGAAACTTAGGACCCCTCCCACCCCTTGTCACAATTCGTCGACCCCCTCTCCACCCTTAATGTGTGACGTACTTTATGGATGGTGACTTTTTTGGAAATGAAAATTTGGTATTTTTTTTATATTGTCATGTATTTTAATATTTTTATTTTAATATTGTCCGAATATTAGAGTAAATTGGATAGTTTAAGATAGATAAAGAGAAACTTCAGTTTGCTATGCCTTTTTAAAGGAAAGATAATGTTAATACGTAACTGATCTTCTCATCACTCTACAGAATCGTACAATGTGACAATTAAATGATGTTCTAGGATGGGTTTTGAACACTGTTTTTCATTTGCTTTATTTATATTCATTACCATTCTGAGAATGTCGGTAAATATAATCTGTGTACTTAGTGTTCAGCAACTGGAGGGAATGTTGGACACAACTCGTGTTGGTGGGTGACATATTCCATATTACCATTCCAAATTAACTACCTACTCGTAAGAATGGTCAAGTAACAATATTCATTTTAATGACCTATAGCGTATTAAAGCATTTTCGAAATGAAACTATGTACAAAATAACGATCAAATGTTGAAATCAGTTTTATTATTCATTTCACATAATGTCATTCGAATAATGAATATTTTGAGTATTAATGTTTAAATTAGCTTATTATGTATAAACAAAATTATATTTTTAACGAAATGTTCATTTTCTTATTGAAGTTAGTAGTAGGACACGTTTTATTTCACGTAATGTGTCTGTTGCAGTTTGATATTTGTAAAATATTGCATAATTAGAATGCAAGGTATGAAGATGGTATTCACCAATATTGATTGTCGAACCAGTCAACTTAAATGATTTATAAATTACAGATGCCATTTAATGTGTTTTAAAATCAGAAAGAATGAACTGAGGTGCCCAGCGCCATAGCTACGGAATATTGGGTCATTAGTCGGATTAATTATTTTCATCAAGTCTGATTATTGGAATTCATTAAATAATTCAATTGTCGCAATTGAAACTTTGAAAAACACTACTTTGGCACTGGTGAAATGTTGTAACCTTTGGATATACATATATAACAAAATTTAATATTATAAATCTTACTTCAAAATCTGTATTGGAGTTTAAGTTTCTGAAAAACGTTACGACATATTGGCAATGGATGCAACAATATTTTACATCACAAAAAACAATCTCACCAGGTTTCGTCTGCGTTGCGTTTGCAGTAGGTTACATTAATTTATCTTAGGATTAATTAAAATAAGAATATAATTATAAAATATTGTGGTGTTAAAGCAAAGATAATTAGTTAAACATGTTTGTAATTTCAATTATATAATGTCACCTATTAAATCTCTCGGACCAGGGAATTATAAAAATAACTCTTTGTGAAATGTTATAATACATACGTTATTAGTTTTAGAAATTTGGGCTGTACAATTTCTGTAATACATTCAGGATAGCGAAGATCATCAGTCCCAAGATCC
>JADDOH010012199.1:0-52102 GCA_016648135.1 Agrypnia vestita
AGCCAATCGTATACACGTTACCCGTCCTGTTGAAACTACGCTAACGTCGGACAGGTTTGTAGTGATTACATAGCTAATATATTGTATCTATATTTGAGTATATTATTTTCTTGTCGTGCCATTAGTATGCTTACACGTTATCGTTATCTCTTTCCTAACTGTATATACCGTCATTGCGCAATTACCTATCTGTTGTAAAAGCCTGAAGAGCGTTAGTCTACAGATAAATATAACAGAATTATAGTTAACTTTTCTATCCGCCTACGTTATTCGACTCCCGCGAAACGAAAATGAATCATTATTCGCTCCTCGATAGAGCGTCAGTCTACAGATAAATATAATGGGATTATAGTTAACTTTCCTATTCGCCCACGTTATCCGACTCCCGCGAAACGAAAATAAATCATTATCCGCTCAGTTAAGGTCACCACTCTGGTACATCGTATACGTTTTATCCGTGCTTCACGGCCAATTCCTATAAATTATTTATGGGGCGTTTTCCTCTCGCGATCCCCCGATTAGACCTGCCTTCCTTACTTTTGCTCATATTCTGCTATCTCTCTTGGGCGGCAATCCACTCGAGACCACGATTAATGACATTTAAACGGTTTCAAAAACCCAGCAAAAAAGTCCATAATTCAGAAACCTCGTGGAACTGTCAATATCATCGTCACCTTAGAGTAGACGTTAATCGGTTTTTTAACGGCTTTAACTGCAATAACCGCGACCTAAATCTCTGAAAACCATGTTCAGCATTTTTTATGGGAAGCACATGTGGACCGCTCGGACCGCATCGATCGTCAACCATTTGTACCAAACACGGCTTTACCACAAGATTAATATGATTTATAAGAATTGAATAGTAACTGCCCGTAACCTATATCCGATCAATCGCTACTAACTCCCTCCCAATACTAGCGTTTCATCATCCCCAAATTTTTGTAGCCCCAATACTCCGCCAGGTGGGCTTAGCTCAATTTTTCCCGCGTAGCATTTAAATCATCTTAGAGTTCAAAATAAAAATAATAAAAAAAAAAAATCTATAGAAACAGGTGATTCATCACACCACCTAACGTTTAAATTTTATCTTACCTGATTTTTATATTTTCATTGTATGTTTTTAATTTTTTAATAAAGAGTTTATGCTGGAGAGGAATAGAGAGTGGACTTTTGCAGGCCTCTCTTTACCGGGTCTCCTACACGACACGGCACGGAGATGGCCTTGATGCTTGTCTTTGACAAGATTAACACGCATGTGATAAATATTGGTGAAAGGTTAACAATACTATGGTTGTGGTGTATAGTGTTGTGAACATAGAAGTGTAGTATTGGTCCTGACGAAGAGACGGGTACGTCTCGAAACCGGGAGACCTAAAATCTGGTAGTGGTTTATACTAATTTAACTAACACTCTGTTATAATGTCTAACCACAACGTTAATGCTTTAAACATTAATAAGCTTTCTAATTGATTGAATTCGTTAATTTCAAACATGTCAAACTTAAAACGTCAAAATTGGTGGCATTACAACGTTACACAATACAATAAGATAGAGAAGTAGCAATTTTGCTTAGTTCAGAACACGGCCAAGTATCTGACCATTCGCGACTGCAGAAATCTTCTTCATGCGTATGTAAAGTATCTCACCTGTCATTTATATTGCAGCCCAAGGATACAATATCTTCTGTGCGTAGTTTTCTAGGATATACGCCCCTCTCGTATCCGTAAACTTAACACAACGAAACAATGCGCGTATTAGGTACGCACTGTACCCACACTAACTCAATTGCAAGCTTATATGAAAAGACCTATACAGACTATTGTATTTTTAAAAAGTTTTCACGGCCGTTCAGAATCTTCTGTGTGTAGTTTTCTGGGATATTCTGCCGTGTATATCTGACCTCTCTGGCCGATGTTTTGGATCCCTTTGCAGGGTCCATAAAGTATTGTGTACTTGTTCTGTTACACCCTGTATATAATATATTCTAACATTTCTATACATTTCATTAACCCTATCGTGCATTCTATATGTTCGTGAAACCTTTTTTTTTTCAAAACTTCTGTAAAGTTCCGTTTTTTATTGAGCCCAGATTCAAGAAAGTAGCATATAAAAATAAAACAACAATTATTTTGAGATATTTGCATACAGATGGGGTTACGAATGGTAAAATAATTAAAAATATCTGAAATGGTCTAGCCGATAACGTTTAAGAAGTAACTTCAGCGTTGACGAGCACTTTTGAATTTTTATAGTAACTTTTGTATAGAAATATCAGTCTTCGCCGAGTCATTAAATTAAATCTCATTAAAATAGTAGCATAAATAGCTATGAATCAATATTAGTTTATTAGGCAGGATTCGATAGGTGAGGCTTTAATTGTGAGATGAGTGAATCAATCGATTTATATCTTCCTTTACGGCAACTCTCGAGACAAAAGTGTCGCCGTTCAAAGATTCCTTTAAATGAACTGTAGAAATGGATATATAATGATTGGTGATCATCTCAAATTGAGTGCTTATTGGAAATTACCTAGTTATTTCATCCATTGCAATGCCATTACTCATTAGTTCGTATTCTTCGAGAGGTTAATGCACTGGAGACAAAAACCGCTTCAATCATCGACAGAAATTTATAGATTATGAATAAAATATTTTCTTAAAAAAAAAACACTTTTCTTAGACATCCTTTGGAAGTTGATTGTGTAATGTGTATGCGTGTTTGATATACCTATACGTATATGAGATGATAATGATGAGATGAGAGGATTAGGCCACGTGAGTGTAAAACTGCTTCCAAAAGCAAGCTTCACACATGTGCTCGTACGGTTCACGAGTTTTAACCTGGTTACATTTATTTATTTATTTATTTAACGCCCTTATGGGCTTTTACAAAATTTACAAAATATAAATTTAAAAAAATAACATAAGACAGATATACAGTTAAAAGGTACAAGTACATAGTATAATAGAATTGTGTAAATTTAGATTGCAGTTAAAAAGATTCAAGTACATCTTATAGATTTGTGTAAATCAAAAAGAGAAGTTTAAGTAGTAAGAAGAAAAATAAAAATTTATTATTAATTTCCATTTAGTTGAGATGTAAAGAATTGTATCAACTTTGTCCTATACACAGTTATATTATCAGAAAAAATGTCAGCCGCCTCTGCATAGCAGGCAGCTTGAAAGCAATGGTTATTTAACAAAAACGCGTATTAAGTGAATTTATTAGAACAAGATTACACAAGTTATTTAAAATAGAGCTTGTCGGTGTAGTGTTCATGCCGCTCGCCTAGTGATTTGATGGTCGGTGGTTCGAGCCCCATTCCAGGACACCAGCAAGATAGCCCTATTTTCATAGCACAAGCATTTAGCTTAGTTTGAAAATTGATGCGACATATATTAATTGTTCACATAATAATAAATAATAATGTATATATTCATGAGGTTAAGAAACATTTTAAGTGTAAACGACATAAAAAGTGTGTATTTCACTACTGTTCACTTTCTCCTGCGGTATGGCATAATTGGGTGGGAAAGAGTATACGATAACATAATGAACCCTCTGAAAGTAATACAGAGAACGATTATCAAAGTAATACTAAAAAATGCGATGAAAACCGGTGGAGTTCGTAGCGAACGCAGCTGTCAGCCCGGACGACAGAAAGAGAGTTTAGCATGAGTTGGCTTGCGCTGAAAATTCCCAAGAGTGCTTACTCATTAGGTCTTCCTCTTACTGTGAAATGAAAAATGATTAAAACTTTTCATAAATTTTTATCAGAACTTTGTACAAGTTTTTAATTATTTTATTTAACTTGTTTTATAGCGAATGAATTAATAATTTCCGATTTAGTTATTTTAATGATAGTCCAAAAAATGTAAACTTGGAAGTTGATTATCTCCGTAACTATTGATATTAGCACATTGTAAGGTATTTATTTATTTTAATGGTTCACAAACAATGAAAAACATATAACATGATATAGGTAATACAATGAGTTTAAATGCTTTTCATCACTTAATTGTGAACGCAGCAAGCAGGGATAAAAAACGGAAAAAAATGATTTTATAGAGGGCGCCTGAACAGAGTGAGATTGAACAAAACACTAAACACCAGACACTAGCTCCCTTATTAAAAAAACAGAATCATCATGATTTTCTAAGAATAAACTAGACGGGGCTTACTCATTTATGTACGCGCAAAATTTCTATGAAAAATATTATTACCTCAAAATTGACGAAGTGTTCACGCGATTCTTCCGTCATATTTTGACTTCTGCGACTTGCATTCACACTGGAATCGTACTTTTTTCATAAAAATGTTGATACAGTTTCACTTAAACAATATAATCTCAAAACTTTAAAACCAATAAGTTTCACAAGTGTCATTTTAAGTTAGTAATGAATACTGTTGATCAAAAATTCGGTCGCAGTTTTAGAATTTTATTTGTGTATAATGTAAATGTATAATAATATAACGTCAAAATTTTCGTTTTGTGCGAGTTTGACGAAAGTTTTGAGAAATTAATATACACGACAGATATTGATGATTATACTGACGTCACTTCAGAAATATACTTGCCAGAAGAAAAAAAATGATTTAAGAAAATATACATACCGATTACTTTTTTATTATACACTATTCTTGAAGTGACTAGAATGTTTAATTAATAATGTTTATAATATTTTTAGACTTTTTGGTTGTAGGAACATACCCGAATTATAAAATTACTTAAACTTATAGAATATGCCAGTAGAGCTAATAACGGTTTAATGGACTAAATTTTTATTTATTTTTTATTCCCCATGAATTATATATATTTATTTATTTTAAAGCGTCTTAATTATTGTTAATTTCACTTTTCAATATGTTTTAATTCTATATATTTTTTTGTTAATTTTATCTTATTTATCTGGTATATTGGTTAAATTATCTTTATATTACTTTATTATTAATTTGTTAAAGGTTTCTATTTATTATTGTTGCTTTTGTACTAATTATTTTTTATATAGGTATGTATTGTTCATTTCTCTTAAATATGTTTTATTTACAGTATTTATTTTTTATTTATTTACTTTAAAACGTATTTTATATTAGGTATATAAAAATCCAATGTAACTTTCTTGTTCTAAATGTATTTAAAAATAATCTGTAAATCTCGCTTCTTTAATATTTTTCATACGATTTTGTTATTTTTAAACTATATTTTAGAAGCGATTACGATGTACATAGATTGCGGCTAAGAAACCACCGATAAGAAAGTCATCTAATAAGAACAAACCCGTAGCTCTGTCACTCAGTGTATATAAATGCGTACAAAATATAGACATTAAACAACCTAAAGAAAAGTAAATATTGATAAAAGAATAAAAGTATTTATCGTGATATTTTATTGAGGGATGCTTATCTTATATTTTAGTTATCATACTGTTAAATTTAAATATGCATAGGAAGCCTTTGCTTAATTTATCAATATGGGGGGACATCGAACCACTGATATTCTTTTGGCCTACTAGGATCCAACTCGTACTCCAAGCACTTCTGTCGTATTAATCTGAAAAATAAAATTTATTTATATTTTGTTTGATTTATTAGTCAGTAAATTATTGAATTGTTCCAACTTGGTAGACAAATCAGTGGTTTGGTCGTGTTATGGTTAAAGTATCATTTTACAGGATATAGCCTTTTATCCATTCTAAGACAAATTGGGTTAACCCCGATTTTTAAGCACAACTAAGAGTTAAGTTTTAATAATAATCCCCTTTTGGAAAAAATCCAAACATGTAAATAAAAATATTGTTAAAATATAAACTGGTCTATAAAAGGAATTTAAACAATGAAAAAAAAAATCGGGCGTATTCTAGTATATTTAAAAAAAAATATATCAAATTATACAGGGTTATTTGTAAAACTTTCATAACCTCGCAGTACTATATTCCTGCTTCAATTTTGAGTCGAAAATGTTCAAGGTCTACTCTACAAATGGTATACTCACAGACGCCGTCAGAGAGGTTTTAAAACTATGACAATATGTCGTATCGAGAATAAATTTTATATATATAATATTTATTTAGTATGTGATGATGACGGTTTAAGAAAATTTCAAAAGATTTTTCAATATTTTGTTATTTTTTAAATTTCTTCATTTAAATTTAAGTTTAATTCACGATTTTATATATTTTCTTGGAAAATTAGTACAGCATAAATAAAGTCATTAGAAAGCATTATACATAAGAAAATAAGAGAATCCAGAAACATACAAATAAGGCATAAAGTAAACACTAATAATAAGCTAACAACAATAATATATGGAACAAAGGAGTGTCCAGGCTTCTGAGGTATTGTGACTGTTAGCCAGGTGCTATAAAGTACCGGAAGTGCCCTCACCCTCTGTACCGGATGCAGCGCACGATGGGGTGGTCCAGCCGGAAGCACTGTGTCCCGATGGCGTTAAAGTACAGCTTCCCAATGTTGTCTCCCAAGCCATCTTTGGACTTGTGCAGACACATGTGGAACTTCTCATCGCACTTACAATTCAACCTTAAAATTAATAAAGTTGATTAGTCGATGGCCATTGAGCTTCCTTGACGAATCGACAGTATTATAATATTACTAAATACAGTTGCATTCAAGATACCAAATTCGCTGAGTTGTACCTGAGTAAAGAATGAAGGTATTAGGAAAGAATGTAAAGCTGATCTAAGCATAGTTGGCAGAATTAAAAAAGGGTCGCTCAGATGGTTTGGGCATGTTGAGCGAATGAACGAGGAAAGAATGGTAGAACAATCTGTGGGCGAAAGGAACAACCAGATAAGTAATAAACAACAAAATTCGGGAATTTCCAGCAAGCAGGAAGAACCTGGATGCAAAAAGGCAGAAACAGAGATGAGTGAAAGAAAATGGAAGAGGCCTACATCCAGCAGTGGAGGGGAAAAGGCTAAGGAAGGAGAAGAAGAAGACTAACTTGCTGTAGAAATCGTCGTTGTTAAGACCATGGGCAGTGTGGCCGGCGGGGATGAGGTCGGCGCAGTAGTCGTGGGCCCTGCAGCACTTGTCAGTCTCGTTGAAGACGCCCACGTCGTGGTAGTTCATGGCGACGTTGCCAGGACCGCACCATTTTGTACCTGAAATTAAAAAAAGGCATTAACTACAAGTGAGCCATAAAAAGTGAAGCGGAACAGCGATCGATGATTTTCAGCGATTTGTATCAAGGAAAATACATATGGGTCAACCGAGAGAGTTTTGTATAACCCGTGTATAAAAATTCTTAATATACAGGGTTATTTGGAAAACTAAAAAAATAAACTCGCAGGACCGTATTCCTGTCTTGATTATAAGTCGAATATGTTCGAGTTATCATGATCTAATATCAATAGTTATGGAGATATGCGTCATATATACATATAATTTGCAACGTACTAAAACTATACAATGACCTGCCATAACAGATCAAAAAACTGACAACTGACAAATTCAATACAGATGTGACAAAAATATTAAAACTCGGCCAACTATAAAAAAATGACTTTGTATCTAAATTATATTATTATATATATATTATTATATTTTCTTATATTGAATCATGTAAAAATGTTACCCATAAACCTCTTAGGTTTCCATTACCTTTTAAATAAAAATAAATAAAAGTTTGCATTTTTTTCAATGTTTCAGACTTATTTTTTGTAAAACGTCGGACTATCATTACAGTAACTTATATCGAATATGAAAAATTCATTCCTTTTAAAACAAGTCGAATAAAATAATAAAAACCTTCGAATTCCAACTGGAAAACATTCCTTGAATTCCATTCATTAGCTTGAACATTTTCGACTCATAATTATGGCAGGAATATAGTCCTGCGAGGTTATTAATGTTTTTCAAATAACCCTGAATATATTTCTCTCTCATTTGCCTACCTTTGTCTCCAAATAAAAGAAGAAGATCTTAACAGAATGATATGAAAATACCAAAGCTCTCAGCGGTTGACCTACTGTAAATAATCATCAAGAAATATCACAACTGAAAAAAAACCAGCATTAAAAGAAGAAAGCAGAATGTTATATAATGATTATAGATTTACATCGAACTAAAATACTCGTGTTTTCATAACCACGTCACATGCCGGAATATATTAGGTCCTTACATATGAAATTGGCGTTTTGCCGTACTGGCAAATTTGATCTCAAATATCTTCTCTTTGGTTAGGAATTCCAAATCCAAATTTATGCAGCTATTTACTCATGTATTTGTGTTTTGAAAATTATAATTCATTTATTTTTTCCTCAATTGTTTTTTTCTTTGCATCACTCAGTTTACAAAATGAAAAACTTGAAATATCGCGTTATTTACGAGTACGAGTTCCACCGTGGCACCAGTGCTGCAGAAACGGCTCAAAGGATTAATTATGTGTACGGCGACGGTGCCGCAAAAGAAAACACAGTGCGATTTTGGTTCCAACGTTTTCGTTCTGGAAATTTCGACCTGCAGAACAAGCCCCGTGGACGGCCGGAGACCAAAGTTGATAATGAAGAATTGAAGGCTATTGTGGAAGCGGATCCATCGCAAACCACATCCGAGTTAGCTGCAGGCTGCGGTGTTAGTGATAAAACTGTTTTAATCCACTTGAAGCAAATTGGTAAGGTAAAAAAGCTTGAAAGGTGGGTACCTCACGAATTGAGTGAAGCAAATCAACAAACGCGCGTTGACTGCTGCGTTGCATTACTCAACCGGCACAATAATGAAGGGATTTTAAATCGAATCATTACCTGTGATGAAAAGTGGATCCTGTACGATAATCGGAAGCGCTCATCGCAATGGCTGAACCCTGCCGAACCAGCCAAACCATGCCCCAAGCGAAAATTGACTCCAAAAAAGTTACTTGTGAGCGTTTGGTGGACTAGTGCTGGTGTCGTTCACTACAGCTTTCTTAAATCTGGCCAGACGATTACGGCAGATGTCTATTGTCAGCAACTGCAAACCATGATGGAAAAGCTAGCTGCTAAACAACCGAGGCTGGTTAATCGCTCTAGGCCACTGCTGCTTCATGATAACGCTAGACCACACACTGCACAACAGACGGCTACCAAATTAGAGGAGCTTCAATTGGAATGTCTAAGACATCCACCGTACTCTCCGGACCTTGCCCCAACAGATTACCATTTTATTCGAAATTTGGATAACTTCTTGCAAAGGAAAAAATTCAACTCCGATGGGGCAGTCCAAACCGCCTTCAAAGATTTTATTGATTCCCGTCCGAATGGTTTTTTTAGTAAAGGGATCGATGAACTACCTATGAGATGGCAAAAGTGCATAGATAGCAATGGTACATACTTTGATTAAATAAATATATTATAATAAAAAAAATCGGCTTTATGTTCCTCCCATACTAAACGCCGATTTCGTATGTAAGGACCTAATATTTTTAACACCCTCGTTCCGGGATGGGGTACAACTTAACCCCAAAAATCTAATTTTTTCAAAACTATTTAATAATTATAGATGATATTGAGGTGGTATTCTTTGTAATCCTCAGAAAATAATCAAAGAATACAACACTAAAAGATAATCAAATGATAATATGTAAAAAGATAGTCAAAAGTAGAAAAATTATGTGTTTCCATAGACAAGCGTCAATATTCTATACGGTAGGCTTACTGAATTCTGCTTGCACGGCTTCTGTCAGTCGGACGCTTGAGACGTCATGAGACATCAAAATACTACGGTTTCTTATAAAATGAAGAAAAATTCAGCAGAATCTTGTTCGCATTGTATAAGAAATAATTGAAAATATTACAGAACATTTTCAAACTCCAGTCAAAACGCAATTTTGACTGGAGTTTCTTTAAAAATGTTCTCAGATTTTCACGGCCGTTCAGAATATTCCGTGTGTAGTTTTCTGGGATATTCTGTCATGTATATCTGACCTGTCTGGCCAGAGAGGTCAGATATACACGGTAGAATATTCCAGAAAACTACACACAGTTTTTTAGGATATTACACATACTGGGATACTACACACACAACAGTTTCAAACACTTCGACGTAATAACATTTAAGGATGGAAAGCAAGAAACTGAATTGGATAGGAGGATTGGAGTCACAAGCCAGGTAGCATGATCCCCGTATCATCCCGTATTTATAAAAATGCCGCCGAGATGGGATTTCTACGAAGAATACTAGGAGTTACCAGAAGGGACATAATCAGAAATACTCAAATAAGACAATGTCTCAAAGTAGAACCCTTATTGTCGTTTATCGAGAAATCACAGTTACGGTGGCTGGGACATATCTTGCGGATGCCGGCAGATGGACTGCCAAAGCGGATATTCCAGGCAAGACGAGAAGGCAGAAGACCAAGGGGCCGTCCTAGGAGGAGCTGGCGGAAACGGTCGGAGGACTGCTGCGAAGCGAGCTTGCAACTAAATTGGGCTGACGTGGAGAGCGAAGCTCGAGATGGGAAAAGTTGGAACCTTTCATGCGGTGAAGAGACCCCAACCCAAAAGGATGAGGGCTAGAAGAAGAGTACGCACAGAATATGGGGTTACTTTGTTACCCCACTCCGACCCCCGATTCTATTTTCGATCTTCCGGTATCCGAAGGTTAAAGGCGTTAAACATTAAATGCAAATTTATTATTCAAACTGTCCCTTTTGCGTCAGTATCAGTAATCAGTAAATAAACACACCTGGAAATGTCATGATAATCCTATCTCTCGGCGGATCTGGCGGGTCGTCTTCATTAATTTCAATTTCTTCTGCGGCCTCGTAAGGAATCGGATACACTCCTTCATCAGAATCCCATTCGCCTATAAATTTATTATTCTTTGTATAGACGCTGTTAAAAATCCAACATTGGACGATACTCGTCTGTACAAGCAACGCGAGTGCAATTTTGTCGACTGACAACACCGAAATTATTGCAGTCATCATTCAAAACGCAAGTGGCCAATTTGGGTGGACTAGTCTAATTCAGACTAAATGAAATTAGTGTTTTGGTTGTTCTAAGTCTTTTATAGTACAATTAATTGATTCTTTATTGTTTCGAATGATTCTCAAACATTTTTATTACAATTTTAAATACGCAAATATTCTAAACATTATTTGACTGGGAATAGATGTATGGTAATTTTGAGCCGGAGTAATTATTAGACCTGTGGATCCCGACTCACTTCAGGGGTCACCAATGTGGAGGTGGATCAGCCCTACGGTTTAGGATGAGTTGAAGCGGTGTTGATGATGTAAAGTCACGATGGTTTTACAGAATTTATTGAATTGCAAAAGTAAAAGTTATAAAGAATACAGTAGGTACAAAGGTTACAAGTGAAAGCGTGACGTTCGAAGGTATGACGGCGAGGGCTTCCGCTATATGAGCCGTTTACTGGGGAAGTGAGATAGTCTGCTCTGGAGACTACCGTTTTTATAGTGAATGTGAACAAAGAGATTGGGTTTGTTAGGACTTCGTCTTTATTCGGCAGTGCGTGTTGGATATTTTGTCTGGATCATCAAGGCGTAGATCTTCATCAATCTTCATGCCTTCTGCTATACGTCGCCTTTGTACTCGGTCATTGGTCCGGCTTACATTGTCGCCTTGTTCGTTGTGCTCAGCGCTTTTGCCTCGACCTCTGTATCGGGTAACGGTCTGCCGTGATCGATGTCAGCATATGTGGTACCTCATCACACGTGTATATGTACGCGCCTTTGGCCACCACAGACCGAAACTAAATTATTCGCCGTTTTTTAAAACGTAACGTAAAAAAATAAAAACTCAAAACATTATATGTGGGGTATAAAACCAAAGATAGCAATATCAAAAAAAAAATTGAATGCAGTCATTAAGGATTACTAATTTATAATGTACCGACTGAATTAGAGATTTTATAGGAAACATGATTTTGGAAGGGATGGATGGATATGTGGGGTATCTAGGCCTACCCGGACTCTAGTCCCTCGAGCGTACCAAATGGACCAATCGCGCTCGAGGCAAACCACCAATCAAAAGCCCGGTGAGGTACCGGCAGGCAGCATGCCGGTACCACGGTTACTCTTCCTTCAAACGCCGTTCGAGACGGTCGCAATATTCTTTGTATTCTGCGAACTATACCATTGTAACCTGTACTTGCAATAAATTCGACATTTAACCAACCGTGAGTATCTTCTGGTCATCCTGTATATCCATCTCACCATTCATTCACGTCTATTTGTTGTCACACATATTTACGCACCACACATAAATTGTGGCGGGAGATCATGCTTCGACAGATGGGCAATGATCTACCCACAAACACATAGCCTTAATTTCATTTATATACATACACAAATCTTACACGAAATTCATACTACGAGGTAATTAAACATCTGCCAAATTGGCGCCACCTGACAATGCTAAAGATACATAAAATCTAGAATTCAGTACATTGTAAATTAGTAGTCATCGGTGACTGAACGATTTTTTAAATTATTTGGGTATTGCTACCTTAGCTTTTATACCCTACATATGTATAAAGTTATCACTCGAGAGCCTAGTCACCATCACCGTCAATTACTGTTTCCTATTTGCTTGGAAGACGGTCGATTCTGCAAGCGAAGAGTGTCCAGAATCCCAGGGATGCAACTTTTAAACTCTTCATTTTAATTTGCTAACCCTTTTAAGTAATTAAATTATGACTAGGAGGCCTGGAGCCACCAAGTTTGCGGAACGTGCTTTCAGCTTTGTGGGCCCAGCTATGTGGAATCAGCTGCCTCCAGTGCTGCGATCTGTGGAGGACCAGGAACTCTTCAAGAAGAGCCTAAAAACTCATTTTTTCGGGATGTCGCACCTGTAAAGCGCCCTTGAATTAACTGTCAAATTAAAAAAAAACGTGGCAAATAAAACATGCGTTGTGTGTCGACCGAATATAATATAAAATCAGTAATAGAGCACCATCCAACCCTTGACATACATTGTTGTCCAGTCTGCTGGGCTGCTTTAGTAGTTAAATAATGCCAATCTGGATGGCGAAAGTGTAGGGCTAATACGGGAGTTTTCGCTCATAGAAGGGCCATGGGTCTGTGGCGGGTCCCACTTCACTGGGCCGCCTACTTCTTGCAGGTCAGTTTCCGTCCTGGTCTTCTCTCTGTATGTCTCATTCTTGCTTTGAAGACATGTCTGGAGTCATTTGTTAATACCTACGCCTGACAAATGAAATCTCATATTTTATTATAAAAAACAAAAAAAAACTCATTCAAAAGTTTCCTTCTCTACGTGTCTGTTTTGTTTTGTTTGTGTGTATGGTCATCGTTCTTCGAGATCATTTAGAACGTTTAATGATCTATCATTAAAACTCTTCATCTTCTTAATTTCGAACTCCTCCATATGGTTGTAAGTTAAATCTAGTGGATTGATCTAAATAACAAATTCCTGATGGCGATAATTAGGTATATTCAAAGCACCGTTCGCTTCATGAATTATTCCCGCTATCTGCCGGCGTCATCCCCCTTTCGGTATATTTCTCAGCTACGACATCTTTAGAAAATACATCCTAAAGACATATACTCATTCTCTTATTGTGAGCATTATGTATTCACCATTCTATCACATTTAGTTTTACAATTATTTGAGTACGCATTTTATCGATTACAAAAATTAACTGAAGAAACAGCCACAGTAATATATTATATATATAAATCGAGATTACTCCAAATTTTAAATACTTCTTTACTGTTTTATACTTCAGTAACGAAGGGGGCGTATAAAAATCCTAATTCAACAAAACAGAGCGGTGAAAACCGTTCCAAGGAGAAATAAATAAGTACTCTAAAATTATAAAGGTGTTAATAGATTTATATTATAGACATTTTTAGAAAATTAGAAAATTTTAAAAATAAGATTACATACTTGGGTTATAAATCAAAGGCAAAAAATAAAAAAAAATGTTTTGAATGCAGTGCCTGCCGGGGATTACTAATTTAAAATGTACTGAATTATAATTTTTTTGTATAGATCCCTTCCAAAATCATTACTCCAATAAATTTATAGACTATGTTCCCTATAAAATCTCAAATTCGGCACATTATAACTTAGTAATCCTCGATGACTGCATTCCATTTTTTTTTTATATTGCTGCCTTTACTTTTACACCCCACATATACCTAACCCAGAAATTCATGGATATAATTAAAAGAAATACAAACGAAACAAGAATTCCAAATAGAAAGAAAACAAAAACAAAAAATTGTTTATATTACAAAGGACTAAAGGAATAAAACAATCTACCAGAGAATGCGAAAATAAAACAGAAAATTAACATGTTCAAGAAGGATGTCACACCACAGAAGAAAAATATAATTTTTACATACATACGAGCTGTAACACGTCAAAAATGACGGTACTTTTACACGTCGGTTCCTAAAGAATAAAAGTATTTATTTATTTATAATCAGATCACTAGATCTCATTATTATTTCTAATCCGAATCCCCAATCTCCAATAATAATTTCGAATGCCCATCCGTGACTAGAATCCAATAGCTGAATTCATTCAATTTTCATTATTAAATAAAATGAACATTATTCCGTTTTCAAAATAAGTATGATTTCAAATAGTACACATACAAGTTTATATTTTAGATTGCTTTCAAAATACACTTTCTTGTTTTGGCTAATTAATATGTAACTAATTAGTTAATGTAAAGCTGAAATTCAAAAATAAAAAGTCCGTCATTGTTGACGGGTTATACCTAGCTTGTTAAATATAATTTGCCAATCGTCATTTTACATAATTATGTAATTAAAAAAATTTCAGTGTGTACATTCCTCCAGAAAATAATCGACTCATTTGGGTGATTTAAATATTCCGCTAAGTAGCACTTAGCTAATTTTTAAAAACAAACGCGCACCACACTTTTGAGGCTTCACGTAAAAATGCTAATTTATAAAAGGTTCGACAAATTGAATTCTTAGCGTAAACCGCATGGAGTAATCTATCGCTGTTATCCGTTCGTTATTCAAAGCGAAGATATTTGAGTATGTATTTGGGGTATTTGGCTATAAGTAGGAAGATTAACTATTATTTTAAATATAATTGACAAATCGTTAAAATCGACACGATAGCGCACTTTTATACGCTTTCTTTGAATACATTCGTAATCAATTTTTAAATTAACATCATGCGTGCAGTATCCAAATATTAACCCTAGAAGGTTTTTGATATTTATTCTACGCGGTGGGTTTTTATTAGTCGATTAGGCTAACTATTGTAATACATCGTATTTCGAAAATGGCGATACTTACCAGCGTGACATAACCGTCACTTCCAACGTCCTATCGGTGACGGAATGATTATTATTTTTTTAGAAAATAAGACCAGATCACGTTGCAAGTAATGCAGTAATATAAAGTCATCAGACAAAGAAAGTTAAATAAAAGCATGTACAAAACTAATCGCCCATTTCTTAGGATATCCTAAGCCAAAGTAGCAGGAATGTGCCTACTTATTTATGTACGTGTAATATTTCTATATAATAAATATTAAGACATTTCGTGTCATAACATTCGTGTCTTCTTTTATGTCACGACTTCGTGCCGTGACATAAAACAAATCGTAACACGATAAAGAGTCCATACGACATTAGTTCCAACGACAAAATGACAGCAAACAAAATCTCAAAACGATTTTTATGAAAAAGTTTTAAATAAATTAATGAATTGATAAATTCTCGAAACATCATATTTAATATTTTCGTTCATATATTTGATCAATTATTTTTTTAAGAATTTGCGATAGAGTATCTATACTAATATTATAAAGAGGAAAGATTTGATTGTGTGTTTGAATTGAATAGGCTACGAAACTACTGGACCGATGTGAAAAATTCTTACACATTTAGAATCCTACATTATCCTGACGAACATAGGCTATAGAATATTTTCAAAAAGTTAGAAATCCGTATGAAAACTTCGATAATGTAACCCAACGTGTGAAAAAAATATCAAAAAAACCTTATGTCGCGTACGCTGCGGAAATTATTGACAATAGTGCAAAATAATGTACTACAGTTTTATAGAGGACATCAATATCTACAAAAAAGTCCGCGATAGGAACTTATCGCTGGCTACATTATCGGAATTGAAAAAAAAAATTTTTTTTTACTTAAACGATAAAAAAATCATTGCATTACGACAATTACGATAAAATAAAATGAATGTGTGTGTTTTTTTTAATATACGCATGTTTTCATGGTTTTTTCGTAAAAAGAAAAAACACAAAAAATTCAGAAAATCTTTGGCCTTGGTGATTTACTTTTATCTATGTTTTTTTGGCCCTCAACAAGTTTACATTTTAAAGTTTCGAAAATCGCACCATACTTTTTGCATATAAGTCACTTTAAGGACCATAGAATAGGGATGGGTAAAAAATATCGATATTTATCGTCGATATATTTTTTCGCGATATATAGAATATCTATATTTTTTTCTGGGATAACCGATATTTTTTTCTTGGGCGACTTTTTTAGTTTTGGTCTTAATTTTTTTTCTGGTGACCTTTTTTGGGGTATCATTTTTCATTTTTTCTGATGACCTTTTTCGGATACCTTTTTCAATTTTTTTAGGTCATCGATATATTTTTTTTCCGATATATCGATAGTTTTTTCCTGATATATCGATATATTTTTTTCAATATATCGATATATTTTTTTGATACATTGATATTTTTTTCCCGATATATCGATATATTTTTTCCGATATATCGATATTTTTTCTAGTTTAGTCTAGTATCTTTTTCAGTTTTTTTCTGGCGACCTTTTGTTGGTCATCGATATTTTTTCTCGGATAATCGATATATTTTTTTCCGGTGACCTTTTTTTTTTGGTCGCCAAAAGCTTATTCCCCTTACATTCTTGAAAAAATAATATCGATATATATCGATATATTTTTCGCAATGTATATCGATACTTTTTAAAAATATCGAATCGATATTTTTTTTCATTTACCATCCCTACCATAGAAAAAATATATACTAAAGACAAAGCGCCAACCATAAAGAAAAAAAATATTGCACAGTACCTAATAATTTTGTTTTATTCATGGTAACACCAAATATTCATGCAAACCGTAGACAAGTGAAATTATTATAGTTATGAATTAATAAATTCTTTGATTTTGCTTAAAGAATGTTTGATAAAAATTCATAATTATCAAACTAATAATTATTCATGCAAGAAAAAAAAATTTGAAAGTCCTCCGAATCATCCCATTGTTTCAATAAACCGCTACCTGATTTTATTTAAAGAAAACAATCTTAACTAAACCAAACCTAACCTACTAACTGAAAATACATTTTGTACATTTAAAATACCATATACACCACAGACATACCTACTATAAATATAGATTAGTTACAAACCAAAATATCTGCTATATAGAACGACAACACGCACATTGCGGGAGTTGGTCTAGGGGTGTCCAAAATGTATAAATGTCCGCGCGATATATATATATATATAATATTAATACAATACACAACCCTGTTTATATTTGTATCTCTCTTACACGCCGCTCTATAAGAAAGAAAGAGAAAAGACCATATAATAAATACCGCAATTCGCTACTAACTTCATATGCGTTCGTTGTTATAAATTATGTTTTATTGTCATTTATTGTACGTGGTTATGAAAATAATTTCTATCTTTTTCTGACTGATACATTTAGTACGCAATAGACGACAGCAGAAACATAATGAATACATTTTATTAAAAACGTGTTATTACCAGCTTTTGTCAGACTAATTCAGGTCTGACCACTGAACGCAGATAAATTTTTCATATGGAATGGCGATATTAATAATTGGAAATAATTGATCGGCCGCTCCCTAAATAAAACCAATATAAAACTGACTGTGAAATGTTGCTCGACTCGCCATAAGCACGCACGTACCTGAGTTATAGGAACTGATTTCAAATTGCGCTTTTGATAAGACGTGTTTTCCTCTATTCCAATATTTTATTAATGGCGTTAGCTGTAAAATAGTAATATACTTTAATTAATATATAATAGATTTACAATATGACAAAATTTTATTCGTGACGCTTGTCTCACCTTTTAACAATAATAACAGCGTTGATAAATTTCTTTCGGCATAATATAGCAAATATTCTAATTTTACTAATACCTAATTTATATTCATCCGTATTCTGAAAATAACAATGTCTGGATCTTTAAGATCTTTATCCCAACACTTAATAGACGATAATAAAAATTAAAAATGTCCAGAGCAGATTTTGTAATTCTACGGCTCAAATACACTGTATTAGAAGATGATATAAGAAAGATTGTTTCTTACAGTCGTATTAATGTCTTCATCCACAGCGTCCAGATGAAATATCATGGCTAAACTTGTCATGACCACGTTCGGCGTTACAGCGTATTCAAATCTTCCCATCTTGACATTTGACAGATAACAGTTTACATCTTTCTCCCTCCCTCATAGAAATAAACACCGGCGTAAAGCGATATCTCGTTTATTTTTAATTTTTATTATCGTCTATTAAGTGTTGGGATAAAGATCTTAAAGATCCAGACATATCTGTCAAAAAATGTCAAGGTGGGAAGATTTGAATACGCGGTAACGCCGAACGCGGTCATTACAAGTATAGCCATGATATTTCATCTGGACGCTGTGGATGAAGAAATTAATACGATTGTAAGAAGCAATATTTTTTATATCATCTTTTAATACAATGCATTTGAGCCGTAGAATTACAAAATCCGCTCGGGACATTTTTAATTTTTATTATCGTCTATTAAGTGTTGGGATAAAGATCTTAAAGATCCAGACATTGTTATTTTCAGAATCGGGCCGATTATCTGATTTGTTTTTTGTTGAATGCCTAAATATCGAATATTTTTTTTATAAAAACTAAAGTCGCGTGCAAAATATGAAACTGATGCCCAATGTAGTATGTAGCTCCTCGTATATTGATTATGTTGGTATCGCGGAACTGCGGCAGTTTATGAATTTGATGTCGCTATGTTGGCTGGCCGTCATCCGCCATGACCGCCATTACTACGCCGTCTTTCGAGGTGCTCTGGACGTTTGGTGACGCGTAGTCGTTTGTCAATTGTTTTACTATTCATTACAACATAAATCAATCGGCGAAAATATTTATTCATCAGGATTTATTTTATCTTCAAGACGACAGATCCATGAGAAAGTTGTGATAGGTGAGTTCTTCAAAAGGAAACTAAAGACTAGGATATTTTTAAGCCGCGGCGTCCATATTCGAAGATGATAACCGAGATGCCGTCTGCGTAAATTAATTTGTCTGCTGCCTGGAGATTTTCTTCAATTGTTTTTAAAAGTAGGTGGAATTGTTTTTTCCTCACGTTTTAAAATATGTTGTATCCATTTTAGTTACCTGATCCATATCAGTGATTGTGAGGGGCGTCATTTTATTTGCAGGAATTAAGATGGCGGCTTGGCCTTTATCAATGAAATGTTATTGGATCTGCGTTTTGTTTTGAAGTAATTTGCTGAAAATTGTATACCTTTTGAATTCTTTTGGTTGATTTCCATTCGTGATTTTATTTGGCTTTGTAACATGATAAAAATTTTCGATACCAATTTATAAATTCAATGTGTTTTTGACGTTAGTAGTACATTTCGTCATTTGTTATTTTGTTCCCACCGCGATTTAATTTGTATTCGAGATTTCTGTAATGCCGACTGAATACTTCCGTATACGGCGTAGGTATTTATGCGCGTCGTTTGTATACATGAAGGGAGCAAACATTCTTCAAGGTTTATTACATGTTTTAGTAAACGAATTGGAGAAACTTTATAGTTATTAGTCATAACATCCGTACTTCAAATACATACAAAGTCTATAGGAGCGGCCCAAATATTTGCCACCTAACCCAAACTGAGTGTTGAAAAAATAACTTACTTATTTACTTAAGTTACTTGACATTGATTGTATATAATGTATATTTGGAAAGCTTCATTCAAAAGTCGGGTATAGTGTTAAAACAAGTTTGTCCCATAAGTTTTGTAAGTTTGTTTTAGAAGTTGAATATAGTCATAAAAATGGTGTCTCACAGTCAGTTGCAAAAATCATCTTCATTCAATTTTGAATAGAAAATATTCTTTAAGCTGCCTCTACACTACTAGCGAAGTCGGCCGAAGCGAAGCGATTACGATAGTGTGGAGGGGTACTTCGTTTTACTTCGGGTCGCTGTGGACGACTTCTGAAAGTTGTCGGTATTTGGGCCGAGTCCAAGAAAGTCAAAGCCGAGTCAAAGGAATCCGAAGTGACCCGAAGTTCGTGAGGAGTACTATTCTATGGGCAACTGAGTTCCTCGCAGTGTGGGCACTTCATGTTTCCTCGGACTCCGGCTGATTTTCCTAGTAGTGTAGAGGCGGCTTTACACTTTCACTGAAATGTTGATGTTGTGGAGATAAGGGTCATCAAAGTTTTGCATTTTTCCTCAACATATCTGACTTATTTTCTGCAAAACATTGCGATAGCTTATATGGAATACAAGACAAATAAAACAATAAAAACTTTACAAAAAATATTTTTCAAAATTCTTCATTTTTAAATAGTTTTATTTGACTAGTATTAAAGCAAATCAATTTTTAATATTCAATAAAAATTGCTTTCATGATAGTCAAATGTTTTATAAAAGATAGTCAGAAATATTGAAAAAAAATGCAAACTGTGATGTCGCTTATCTCTGTATCTCTCAACATCCCACCCAAAGCGTAAATAATTCAAATTATATTCAAAATTGAATGAAGAAGACCCCTAAAGTTTTTGCTACTAGCTACGAGACACCCTGCATGTATGTCTGGGGTACACGGTATTCAAGCACCAATTATTGTGGATGATTCCCTGAGATTACTCTACTGTCGATGGATGTGGTTAACGTTTGTCTGGTTGTGCGTTTTTTCCGACATACTACAATGAGTTTTGCCATAGTCTCATTTCAGTGGTTATCACCCCAACCCTGGTGATGGCTGCTAAGATGTGGCCAGATGCGTCAGTTAAAGCAAAAACTGAAAAAATACAGAAAATCTTAAAAGAGATTTCATCATTATTATAAGATTTAACTTGTTGCTTACCATGTAATGTTGTCGACTCCCCTATGTAAGTATCGTTACTAACAAAAAGATCATTTTTAGTTTTCACATTTTGATGGTCCTCATGTAAACCCAGAAATAATCTTCTCCACAATACAAAATTAAAAAAAAAAAAGATTTTCTACTTCGGAGAATAAAACTAATGTAACAGTGAACAAATACGCTAATTTTGTGCGTAAAGCCAAACTTCAAATAGCTCCTGTAAAATTTATAGTATTCGTAATCTGTAGTCTTTTAGTTTACATATAGTTGATTTCATTTCAAATCTATTTTTTAAAAAATATATTTTCATTATTATATTTTTTGTTCAATCAAATGCAACATTACTGCCACTTTAAATATATTTTCAAGACATGCAAAATATCACAAAAACTAAAATAATCTATTTCTTAGATACTTCATATAAAAGGGGTTGATATATCTAAAGTAAAACACTTCTGTACAATGGAGTAGATGAGTTCATGACCACACACTGATATAGTTATGCTTATTTACGATGCTGTAAATTGTATAGCTCACGATGAAAGACTTAAATTACAGTGAACCATCATGCAACATGGATTTGATCCAACGCAATGACAGCTTAACATCAATGTTTTTGTGGATCCAGATTACCAGAGGTTTCACTGTACATTTCAATTTAACAAGGTGGTGTTTATAGCATTATTTCTAAAATGCCACCATTGAAATTGAAATGTATTCATTGCATTTAATATTATATGAAAGCATTTAAGACATGCTCCTCTAAATGTGTCTTGATAATAGAGATTTTTCTTTTATTTTAGATTAAATTTGGGCTGTGTTAAAGAATATTAGAAACTATGACTCACCGATTCTTTCTTCATAGCCATTTTTAAATCTCATTATTACAAGTCTTGTTTTTTGCGGGTTATAAATGTTTTGCACATATATCAAATATTTGTTAGAGAAAGTGCTCTAAAATTATGTGACGTGAGTACAGTTCATTAACTCATAATTCATTTGCGAGTTTCAATATATTCGGAATAATCCAAGACTATGGTCCCGTTGTTCATACAATGAAAATAAGTATTTCACTATATAATTTAATGTCCTGTTAATGTAATCTAACTAAAATAATCGTAATCTAAATTAAACAAACCAAACCTAATAACCTAACCTAACCAAACCTAATAACCTAACCTAACCAAACCTAATAACCTAACCTAACCAAACCTAATAACCTAACCTAACCAAACCTAATAACCTAACCTAACCTAATAACCTAACCTAACCTCATATATTGCCTACGAAATGTCAAAATATGCAGTGCATTTTTCAAAACTTTAAAGTGTAATATCTTATTTAATACTTACTTTTTAAACGTAAATTATCTTTCAATTTGTTATTAGCACATTCAATAATATAGTGAAATAATCATTTTCGTTGTATATGCAATGGGATCATTATCTTGGATTTAGCCATATATTCTGGTTACTTCAATTTTAGGCACGAAGAGATATTTAACTGTGATTTGCTTTAGTTCACTACATTTGTAAGCAACAGGTTATTATAGTGATAAAATGAAAAAAATGGTGTAGGACATAATTGTTATTCTTTCTTTTTAAAATGTTTCTCTGTTAAACTTAGTTTAACTAGAGATACATATTAGGAAATATTTATGATATGGACAGATATTTTTGGCTTGAAGTTAGAGAGTTACCAGATTGAATTCATTAAGTAATTTCTAATTTTGAAGCTGTTACTTCATGGCGGAATTCCATTTTAATGATCTAATTAAAACACTAAACTTTTTTCTCCGTTATATTTTTATTTTATTTGCCTGTACCGGTTTCAGCCTGCCATGGCCATCTTTAGACTGAATTCATTAACTCTTTCATTGCTGACTGTGCGACGTGCATTGACTAATATATTCGGCACACGCATACTGCGCTATTTTTCCATTTTGACCGAACTTAAACATGCCAAGCACTGTGGTTTTGAGTTAATTCTAGACTCAGCACAAGGTGATTTTTCAATTTGAATTGATTTGTAATTTGACATGTTTTGTCAGCAATGAAATGGGTTGAACATAATATTAAGCATGTTTTTAGTCGAGAAATAAGTCAACATTGCTAACAAATTTTTACATGTAAGTTTGACCAATGCATTGGTCAAGCTCACTTCAAGTATGGGTTAACCCAAAATTTTAAAATTTAAAAGAAGATGAATAAAAATTATAAAAAGACCAATATAAAATTATGCCGAAGCGGTGAACCCTCAAATTTACCAGATTTCGGATTAGCTGGATGCCGTTTTTAGTACATTGTAGAATATCTTGTGTTGTATTTAATATCATCAATGCGTTTCGTATTCAATACAACTTAAGAATCTGAAATGTTTGCGATGCAATAGGCTTGTTTGGTAAAGATTGTGGTGAGAATACATATATTAAATTCTTTTCAATAAACTAAAATCAGGATCTAAAGCAGTTACGGCTATCCTGTGACACATTGCTTATGGATGGTCATCATATAAGAATGGTATTTCTTTTGGATTCTGGTCAGTTTTGGTGGTCATTGAAGCTTTTTTCCAAAATTCTAAGTAAACTTAAATTTTTTAGATGAGATATGGTATTTTCCTCAAGTAAATAATTATTTAGAGAAGCCAGCCATAACTGTACAAAAAGAGATAACAAAGTTAATGTTTTTCACTCAGTTTAATGACCATAACGATACCAAATGAAATGAAGCCCATACATACTACATACCATAATACTGTTGTAAACTCCTTACTTGATAAGTTTGGCGAAATATTTAAATTTAGAAACCTTGAACAGACAGTTAAAATAATTCAGTATACGGGTGTAGTAGTGTACAATATTTTGGAATTAAATGGTTTCCAATGGATGCTAATTGACGATTTGGAGATGCAACTTGTAGAAATTCAAGACAGCATCTGGGCTTGAGTGTTTGTTGTCTTCAGGACGAAACTTGAGAATTTGGGAAGGAATCGTTTGGAGAACGAAGAAGAGTGCCACCACTAACATAAATTTTAAATAAATACCTGGTTACTGGACATTAGCACAATGAAAAATTTGGCGAAGGCTTTTCCCGCAATTTTTCCCTCTGCATACTTTTGTGAGTCCTTATTTAGAGTGTTAGAACAAAATAGAAAATCAATAAAAGAAGCCATCTGACGGATGAAGTTAGTAGTGTTTGCTTGGGCTTCAAGTGCATAAGATACCAACCTTCAATTGTAGATTTAACAAATGATATACAGCATCAAAAAATTCACTAATATAAAAAATATTCATTTTTACCTATTTAATAAATAATTTTTTTTTTTCACAAAATCTGCAAATGTCACAAAATTATGGATATTTGTAGATGTCACAGGCACCAGAGTAAAGCTAGGTTTTTTTCTGAATTTTGACATCAGCTCAAAAGGTTAGTCATCACTGATCTAAAATCTAGTACTACATTTTTCTTAATTTGCAAATTTCAAAAGTAATTATCCGGTTTTATGCCGCCTGTACGTAATGTACGCTGTCTGCTGGGCAATCTCGCACGCAATTGCTGTTTTTAGACGCTTTTTTGTGATGGTTATATTAATGTAAAAATCAACAATAGTCGCTAAGAAGTTACAGTTTCTCAATATACAACACTTAATTGTATTTCAATATTTTCGTTCTAAATATATCAAAAAATATAAAAATACTTAATTTAACACTTTTTTTTTTTAAAAAATACACTTTAACGCATAAATAACACAATCGCTGCGCGGTTTGAAGACGATAATTGGAATTATTTTTTTGTCCGGTTTATTCGGCCAATGAGGTTACTCGACGAATAGAACTCGTTCATTCATTCAAAAACTTGAGATACAACCAGTAATAAGGTTTAAAAACCCATAAACACAGGTAAAATAGGTCAAATTCATACATGTCTAGGGAGCACATATCTCGGCCCGGCACACACAAAAGTAGTCACGGAGATCTACACTCCGGGATACGACTGGTTGAATAATAAATAAAAAAATAAAAATTAATTTGTGTTATTTGAACACTAGGTATATTTAGATCAAACACATTTGCACTATAGTATAGAAAATTGTTGCTTTTGTACTTCGTGGCAAAATGAAAAGTGATTAATTATATGAAAGAATTTTTCGATGTTCCATAATTTTAATTTCATTCTAATCATTACATAAGTATTTTACATTTTTCTACAGAATAATGAAAGTTTTGCTATGCTTAAGAGTGTGCTTACCCAGATAAAATCTCGAGAAGGTGCTATTGACATGTGATGGAATGGTCTTTCAGTGTCCAGTACTGCAGCCCGATCCAGACACTACACAAGCAGAAACAGGCTATAATTAATTTACATCAGATAGAATAGAACTTTAGGTGCTATAAAATGACTTTCAGATATTCTGTTGTGTATTTTTTAGTATATATACATAAATTTCAATTCAGTTACGACATGAATGGCCGTACTCTGAAGCAAGCAATATTGCTATTTCTGTATCTTGACAGTTAATTTTGACGTTTTAAGTTTAACGGGTTTGAAATTAATGAATTCAATTGATCAGAACGCTCTAAAATATAAAAAAAAACATCAGGCTATTCACAATTACGAATAACGAGTTGTCTAATTGATTGAATTCATTAATTTCAAATCTGTCAAACTTAAAATATCAAAATTGGCAGTATTACAATATTAAACAATAACTGTCAAGATTCAGAAACAGCAATATTGCTTATTTCAGAATACGGCCAAAAGTATGACTTAATATTTGAGTATTATGTATGGAGCTTCAAGGAAATTATTTTAAAAGTTTTTGGATATGATTGACGTCGCTAGTAATTGGCATTTTAATTTTGTAATTGCATCTTAAGTAGTATGGAAAATATCACAACATAATTTGTGAAGTAATATAGCTGCTTAAAAATTTCATTTTAAATTCTGTATAAAGATAAAAATATTTTTTTTCAGTTTACTTTAAAGCACAGTATAATATCATAAAAATAAATTATTAGAAACCCCTTAAAATTTTTAAAATAATATATCCGCCAAAATAAAATTCAGCCAAGAATTTAGCTGGATGAAAAAGACATGAATTTAGTGGTCAAGAAACATCTAGAGAAAGATATCATGAGCTTGATCCAGGTAGCGAAACTTCCAAATCAGTAATTTTTAAGAATGAGTTGTTCGTAACAAAAATATTCACGCAACATGTTTTCACATAAACGTCTTTATGTAAAAAAAATTATGAGCGTTCAGTTATTATGTACACTTACAAAACTTTGTAACTGGTAAACGTACTGAAGTACATTGCAAACAAAAACAGTTATTAAAAATTCAAAGACAATGTTACTGATATAAAACTATTTATCAAATACATCCGTACAAAATTCCCAACTTCGATTTTTATATGAAGAGTCAGAATCCTTTCACCAGGATAATAATAATTCATTCTATTTGGTGGTCAGGAACTAATCTTGAGAGAACACACTAGCTATTTGAGTTTTGTGGCTTCCAACCACATGCATTTAAATAACTAAATTACTCGTAAGATTGTATGCTCTTTTACAATGGAGGATTCAGTCTACGTCCCCTGATAAACACTTGGCTAATAAATTGGCTCAGGGGATTACTCATTGCCATCACTACTTATCAATGAGTAATACCCTGAGGAAATTTTGCTGCAGTTAATAGACTAATCTGCCTTAGCCACATTGAATTATGTTTTTTTTTAGAATTCTACAGCCGTTTATGAGATCATATTCCATGACCCTTAGCACTTGAGTGCCGCCATAGAGGCGGCATGCATGGTTTGCCGTATTACTCGAGTGCCGCCAATATGGCGGCAAGAAAATAATGTTTGATTTCTCAATATTTTTAATATATTGTTTTTTTGTTATTAATATAATTTAACCAGAATCACATTAGTACAACTAAATAGTAATTTGACTGAGAAACGAGTAATATATAACATACCAAAAAACTTTTGAGTGCAAAGGGTTAAAATAGGAAATAAAGAGTGTAATATTTATGACTTTACAACATGTTGAGGATTTGATTTTCACTCATCAGTATAATCCTATTTACATAGCACAGGTGCTTGTATCTAGTTAAAAAAAAATCTCGCATACATCAAACAAAATCTGTTTAATGCGTTCGTTCACTGCTGAATAAGAGAAGTTGTGCCTGCAACAAACCTTGTTAAAAATATTTGTAGTTTGTCCAAATGTTTCAGAACGCTACTGGATATTGTCCCAGGGACATCATTAGTCAAGATATATTATAGATATCTCAGAGACGAAATTATATATTTTTTTTATGGGAAAGTAGGTATGGAAGTCTTTGGGTGTTCATAGGGCTTACAACCCATCGTACAGCTGGCTTAAGGCCCGGTTGCGGTATCTGAAGTAAATTTTACTTGAGTAAAATTAATCCGAGTAACTTTTTTTACTATCCGCCGAGAGTAAACTCGATTTCGGGTTGCTGAAACGTCTTTTTTTTACCACTGTCAACCTATAGTAAGGCTGATAGGGTGCCAAGCGGAATAAACCTCAAATACAGGCAATACGTATTTTTGCGGTTCAAACCATCGCTAAAATAATGCGAAATTAAAAGTTTCATCGTAATGTTTACAAATTTCAATACGACAATGACAGTGACAAAATTCAATTGACAAGCACCTATATGGACAAATGTCACATTTTTAAATCAGCTGTGAGAGAATGGCCATTTTTTTTATCAACGATTTTACCTTTACCCACCGATATTGGAGAGTAAGAAAATGTTACTCTTGTATGTACTTCGGTGAATAAAATATTTTTATTATAGATGGAACAACTCGTTTTAGTAAAAAAAGTTACTCTAGTAACTTTTTTACCCTTCAGGTGGCGCAACCGGGCCTTAGTGATCAATTTACACAATGTAATGTTCATCATTTGTGTGCTCTATCACGGGTGGAAATGGTGAACATTAAATTGTGTAAAGTGATCACTTAAGCCAGCCGTACGATAGGGCGTAAGTCCTACGAACACCCAAAGACTTATACCTACTTTAAAAATATATATATATGGTTTTGTCTCTGAGACATCTACAAGAAAATCTTAAACTTTGTTAATTTATGATGTTAAGAATTAAAGTATTTTAAATAGCTTATGCTGCCCGAGGCGTTTTCTCAGCACTGGATGTGTCCATAATTAAACAGGTCTTTGGTGTTTGATAAGACTCCAATGAGTTAGATGTATAATGTTTTTTGTAGTTTGAGGCGACTGGTAGCCCGTGCAGAGGATCATTCCAACGTGGGTGACGCACTTCAGTAATTTATTTTATGTATGGCAATTTTCTTAAAACAATGTCTATATTACTGTACATGCGGAATACCTTATTATTGTACTACCTGCCTTACACACGCCTACTACTGAAGCTACGAAGATGAATGACCATATTCACGATTGCACAGAAATTTAAAGATTGTTACAACAATTAAAAGCGAGTTACTGTTTCAAAACACGAAATCTAGAGGTAGAAATGAAGAATTAAAAATTAGGGCAAAATTTTGATAAGTAAAAATATCTATGGATGCATTTTTTTTGAAAAATCTCCAAATGTGGTAAAATTATGTTGATTGTTTGGATAAAACTTGGTAAAAGCTTATTTGATCGAGCCACCATACTGATATTAATTTTTAAGTATGTGGCATTTGCGCTGCGCATTGACCATATGCTGTTTATTAATTATTTTGATGATTTCATTCACCCAAAACAAAAAATCAATCAACAAAAATCTTAATTTAAATTAAATTTAAAACACTGCCAAAGTAGATAAGAAGAATTTAGAAAAAATAACTGAAAATATTTGAGTATATTTCATAGAAAGTTCTCGTCTGAGAAATCATTTTGACTCCTTTCCTCACTGTTAAAAGTATATGGCTGAATGTTATCCTCTGAGAAAACACAGATCAACATACTTTTATGTATCTAGGCGTATCCGAGGTGGTCTTAAACGTCCAAACCCTTTTAGTGCTGCACCATTTCCCTTAGGCATGTCTTAAAATGCTAACAGAAGAATTGTTTTTTTTCCTTAATTTTTAGTACAATAGGAAAAAAATCATAGCTTACTCAAATATTACTTGATTTTCAAAATTCTTTCAGTGGTTTCTCAAGGAAATTGTTCTAAGAAAACACCATCATGAAAACTATTTTAATAAAATTTAATAAAAGTATAAAATTGAAAAAAATCCACCAATTTACAAATAATATGTTGTAATGTTCGCCAGTACAAATTCCATGCAATCCTTTCTTGCACCGTGCGCAAATCAAATTCAATCTCTACTGCACCACCACCTCAATTACTACACCTCAAATTATGAACTACGAAGAAGGAATTTCAGGTTAATTTTTAATGGCAAACCAATATTCTTCTGTTGAGCTTATAATACTGGATGCAAACTGTAATCTAGTCATTTTCTTATTTCTACATTTTCAGATGTAAATTAATTAACTCTTTAAGTTAATTAAGTAATCTAAAACCGTTCGCTCTAAAATATTTAACACAACATTTTTTTAAAATTTTAAGGCTCTGTCTGATCAAGGATGTGATTTCCATTGTACTCATTCTCATTATCACTACTTTTACTCATAACACACATCCACAGCGATCAATCCTTTCATTGCTGACAAAATGCGTCAAATTTTATCGATACAATTGACGGATCAATTCGAACTGGCAGATTGGCGGCGAACTGACAAATTGCCTTGTGCTGAGTCTAGAAAAAACTCAAAACTATAGGGTTCCACGTGTTTAAGTTCGGTTAAAACGGAAAAAGCATGCCAACGCACGTAGCGCTGTGTGCACTAGTCGATCATTACAATCAATGCGCGTCACGCGGTGTTAGCAATGAACGGGTTAAGGATAATATCACTCAATATAGGATTCATTGTATATTTATTCTTACTCTTGTATATTTTGACATTATTTTTTCGATGTCGATTTGTAAACATGTACACGTAAACATGGACACAACCATCTAACTCGTGAAAAAAGCTGATGAGAGGAGTGCCGTCGAGCTTTTTTGATTTTTGAGAGTATGCTGGAGGGGGATGCCGCCACTTGGCAATGAAACGGTTAATATTAAAATCTTACATGCGCATAATTCTTATTTTAAAAATCTACGAATATATCAAAATGATAAAAATTAAAATCATCGAAAATAGTGTCGGAATGCTCAGTACGTTCCATCGTAAAAGAGTGCTGCAGAAGCGAATTTGTTTTGCAATCATCAATTTCATCACGCTGAGGAAATGTAATCCAGTCGCCAGGCACATGCTGCGTGGGTTATGAAGCTATAATATGGTCAAAGTCGTATACACTTGGATTTTGTACAAAAAGTGGGCAGGAAATTGAATGTAAATACTTATTTAAGTCTCTCTGAAATTTGCAGACCAATGTCAAGCTGGACATTCCAGTTTTTATGTACTGCAATTTCTTATTTTATTTTTGAGGCCCAATTACTGTCAAATACACCACAAAAATACCCAGGCTCGAGAAAATCACGCAGATGTATTGTGACATCACCAGGAATTGAACCCAGAACCCCCAATTTATTCCTAGTCGTACTAGGCGGACCGCCGTTTTGATAATGTCATTGCAATATTTGCTAATCCTCATCAGACATTCAACATTTTTTATTTTAGTAAAAGTTATCTTATTCTTTATATAAAAAATGGAATCTAGCTGCTAAATATTTGAACAGTTTTTTTTTTTACAATTCTGTGTTAACTTTATGTAATGTAATTACATAAAGTTAACACAGAAACATTAATAACCATACAAATTAATTTTATATTGTTAACTTGGTATAATTTTACCGAGTTTTTACAATTATTAATAGTAGACTGCAGTCTATGCCTCCCTGAGAGTGCACCATTCATGATCAGCAAGCTGTGCATGCACTACACTTGCACTACAGTTTTATTTTCCTCTATGTTAGGTCGCATATTGCGGCATACATTTCTCTTTTATAAAAGTTTAAGTGTTAACATGAAATGATATTTATATTAGCGATTATATTATTTGACTATTATTTTTTTCTCTTAGTATTACGGGCAGAGGTGAAAATTATTGATAACACCGATTGGGCTGGAGTATTCTTCTTTTTATTTCTAATATACACAAAACACAACAATATGGCGGTACACCGGTGTATGTATCCGTTAGAGATTCAAAAGAATAGTGTGCCCCTTCCGCCCTGGTTCCATAGCCACCACCCTTAGTGACCATTTTTTGTATCTTGTGGTGGCTGCCCTGCGATGTGACGTTTGGCGCGTAACACTTAGCTATCTAGTGGTAGGTTGACTAGGAGTGTATCTACCAAAAATGCCATTTGATTGCTTATTAGTATTGTATTTTGATTAGATTATTTGGGAAAAACTAAAATTTCAGATATTCAGTTGTATTCTGAAGATATCAATATTGTTATTTCGGTGATCGTTACCCCGGCGTAATCCATGAATACAGTCCATATAAACCTGAGCAATGTAATTTTATTTAACCAAAACAATCGTAATCTAAATTAAGCAAACCAAACCTAATAACCTAACCTAATCAGACCTAAATTAGCAAATTTTATCTAAAAAATTCTCATCATGTAAATCTTGTACCTTGTCTATGATATCATATAAAATAAGTATTAATTTTATTTTAAAAGTTGGTAGAACTTTGTTTGATTCACACGCTTCTACCAATTTCTTCATCCAAAGAGTTCAAATTGTAGAAATATCACCTTTCGACAAATGCCTCAACATTACTCTATTTTTGAGTGCTGAGGGTAACAATTACCAAATGACAATCATGTTATTTTCAGAATACTGTCGATTGTCTGCTTTACTACAGGTTTTTTTCCATCAAAATAATTTGAAGCTAGTGCGGGATAAGACTAGCCATTTTGGCCTGAAGTGAAAAATACATAGATAACAACACCGCTTGCAATCCATCATACATAAAGCTGTAATCTAGGTATAGCAGTCCATTTGAAGAGTGTAGCGGTACTTGGTCTTTTTGGGGAGAGGGAATCAATGATGGGATCACTGGTACTCCAGCTCAACGTCCACTTTTAATCGCATGCGAGTAAGCGAACAGCAAAGCTTGCTTCACATAATAAAAGTGAAGAACATTTTTTTCATATGTACCCATTTCCAATGGGTACGTAGCAAGAGAAATATACAGCTCAGAATTATCGATGACACGTCTTCCTGATGATGGTGCGTCTTCAGTTGTCAGTACCAAACTTTTTTAAAATATCTTAACATTTCTGGGAGGTGATTTTGATAACTGCATTTTCTCCATAAGTCAAATATTTTACGAGACATTTCAGCTTTGAACAAAGTTTAAATTCATACAGTTAAACAAGCACAATATTATGGGTTGTGATGCAGGTAAAAAATTGCCCCCACACTGAACACCTCACAAACTTCTCCAATTTCTATAAATTGAAATTATTATTTTTTCCTCAACGACTCCTAAAAAAACAAAAAATATTTTGAGATCTTTTGAATTTAGTAGAGCACTATTCTATGCATCAAAATCTATCAACAGTGTTGAAATATAAGAAATTTAATGAGCGATAAAATAATTGGTTGTTCCCACTTCATACACTACCTGGCGATCTGCTGCTGATGAAATGCCGCTGCCTCGGTCGTCTCAGCTCCAAACAGACGCAATATGGACTAAATTAGTACACTTACTAGGTAGTGTTGGAACGGATGATCGTCGAGAAAAACACTACAAATCCATGCACAATATGGCAATGCTGCTCTGTAGAAGAAATGCGTATGTCACTTTGTGTATGGGGGAACTACAATAGCAGAAGCCATTTGCCTCGTAAATGTATATACGTTTCTTCAACAGTTAACATATGAAACATTTGCATTGTTGCTGTAATACTGAATTAGTTACTAAACCACATGTGGAAATAACACTGGTTCTGCAACCCTGAAATTTTCTAGTCCGGCCTGCAAAATTTCTAATAAATAAATGCGTGTTAATTTTATGATATAATTTAGTGTACAAGTTGTAAAAAAGTTCTGAATAGTTGAGTAGGTACATATGATAAATTGTGTCTTTGTCCGTTGATTCAATGAGGGAATTATAACGTAACCCCAGAACCAAAGGTTGCCTGCGTTCTAACCAATTTTTATTCATTGCAGAGTGAACACATTGTTCTTTACAATTGTCTTGTATTGTTTTAGTAGAAAAATGCATTTTTAAAAGGTATTACGGGGTGTGGTGCATGCATTTGAATTTTAAGTTTACGAAAATCCTGAAATTGCATCATTGCACAAGAGATGTGTCTTTATATTGCATTGTGCAAAATGGTTTTAGAGTGCATATCTAATTGAAAAATGTTAGAAATTTGCACATAGCTGCCTCCAGGTAGTGTGGAGAGACGAATAGATCAACCGATATGACCTTTTAAAGCTCCTTTAGTCGCATCTTGCGCGCTTTGGACATGCACCTCTGGCGATTGATAAAGGTGCTCTAAAAAATAAATGGTCCTCGATAAGTTTTCACCATCATCGGGTTATTTAAGAAAATTCTCTATACTTCTATACTTGTATAGAGAATTTTGAATAAAACACAACGTTTACTTCACATTGTGTTTTATTCATAGTTATTTACAATGAACTTCCACAAAGTTAATCACGAAAATTTCGAAATATTAGAGAATTTTCTTTTGATTTAAAGATATCGAGTATAACTTGGTAATTTTTTTAAAAGTTTTAAGAATCTTGTAAGTACTAGAGAATTTCTTATTCCTTTTTGGATTCTCTATCTACAATTTTATAGGTTTTTTATATTTATGATTGATAGTAGATTTAACCTCGTGCGACACAATGGGCAACAAAATTCGAAACACGTACTATCTGAGATTTCCTGTTGTGTTTTTTAGCCGTATACCCCGATTTTTTGACTTGGTGACTTGAAACATAAAATAATTTGTGTGTTTAGAATTAGCAAATGAAAATTTTTCATTTAATATTTTGCTAATTCCTTGAACTAGGACGCACCAAACTGTTGTATTATTGTATTTAAATATCCAGAGATCTGATTAGTGGAGTTTATTAAACTAGTGGCATTTTGCTGTGTTCCATCTGCAGCATTAATTTTTTCATGGCTTAGAATAGATTAATTATGTATATTTTTATATGTAAAAAAATTACACAAAATAATATGGATTAAATTTAATCGTGATATTTTTCCATTTCAATTTCAAAAGTACCTACCAATTCTATCAGGGCGGATATGGTAAAGGAAGAAAGTAGGACAAAGACCTAATGCAAATTGGAAGCTATCCATGGGTCATGAACGTCTGGGTTGCTGCAGGAAAAATGTGCTTATTCTGCTTTATCATGTTATGACACACAAATTTAAATTAAAAAACACAAACTTAATTAAAAAACACAAACTTAAAACACAAACGAGTACCTTGTTGGTCTTGTGGTTAGGACTCTCGCCTCGTGATCCAAAGGTCGCAGGTTCGAACCTCATCCAGACCAGCAAATTAGTCCTATTTTCATAGCACAAGCGTTTAGCTTAGTTTGAAAATAGTAAGAATATTGATGTGACACGTATTCCGCGTTTGTATCTCTATTTAAAAAAAAAAGATCTAAAAAAAGATAGGAATAGCCAAATTTCATTAAGACATGCATATAGATAATTTACAAAATGAGTCAATTAAATCCATCAAATAACCTTTATTTGATATATTTTCCATTTCAATATCTATGTCTATTCCCTTCTCTCGTCACAACTGATTTAATTATGTTAATTAGTTTTACGGATTAGTTATTCGTATCAGTGGTACACGTCTGTTTTTGATAGCATTGATGTCAAAGTAATCAATATGGTTAGTACAAAGTTGGTTATTTATTTAACCCTTGGTGTGCTGCCATGCGGCAAATAATGTTTTCCGTTGTCTGCTGTACTAAATAATACACGAAAGTGCTATTTTTATTTTATTGTTTTTTTTATTTTTATTAGAATTCTTGGTTAGACGCCACTAATTAAGTTACTATACTACACTAGTTAAGATTTTAATTAGTACTTGTTTTTATCACATTACCATTGTAAATTTTTATACCATAACAATTTCTTTCGACTTATACTTATTCTTTCGACTAATACTTAAACTTACCCAAGGAAAGTGATTATAAAAGAAAATACTGAACTTAGATTTGGGTTTTGTTTGTTTTATTTCATATTTCGATAGATTTTACATATATATAAACAATGTAATATAATATCAATAAACTAAATAAAAAGCATATTTGAAAATGAGCATCATTGTGAGCGCAGATCCGCTCAATAAGGCAAGATGATTTGAACACAAATTTAGAGTGAATCAAGATTTATTGAAAAGATAACTTTCCAAAATCGTAATCTAGGAAACAAAGTCTTTCATATGATTCGCAATAAATATGAAATCAAATGATAACAATAACCGAAAACAAGACTCGCGCACTACCAACGGACAAAACTTTTAATTTTAACTTTTAAAACTTTAAAATTCAAAGATTTACATAATTTTGAAAAAGTCTACTTCAAACTTGCAAAATAATAAAAATACAAAAAATAATCACACACACCTTTATCAGCAATTACTTAATAAACAATAAAAAAACCATCGCACATCTTTCGCACCGATCATAGAAAAAATTGGATTAACTTTTTTTTTTTTAATACACTGTTCTGATTGGTTGAGAGCCTTTATTCGTTCAGTAAGAATACACGCAAAGGGATTTTGAACTTAATTCTGTAATATTATAATAGATAAACGGAAAAAAATGCACGCGGGCGTGAAGCGCGGATCCACATTCCGGCAGTTTATGGAGATGGTGCGGATCTGCGTTCGATGACAGATGTCGCTAATGAGACATCTATATTCGATTTTTGAAGTTAGGAATATCCTTTATCTGTGTAATGAAATTCTTCCGAATTACTAGGATACGCCAGAAATATTAGAAATTTTATTAAACTCCTTTTTACCAGTACATATTTTCATTCAGAATATTTATTTATTTATTCATTCATTTACGCCTAAATAGGCTTTTACATATGTAGGTATATAACAGTTATTTGCAAAAATAATATAAACAGAGGAAAACAAAAAAAATAAAGTGTATATAATTTACATTATGGCGGAATGAAGCGCTCTCAGTATCGCGCCCCTATACTGTGACAGGCCAGAACCAAACACGTCCGCTATGTTTGTATAATTGTTACCTAACCTGTGTATTCTAGGTACTAGCGAGTTGTAGTGAGCATTTGTTCAAGTATTGTCACAGTAAAAAGGCGTCGGCACTCGAGTAGTTCGACTGGGTACATGGAACATTATTAAGGACAAAATTTCAGGGCTGTGGTAATGCGAGTTTACAATTTTATATAATAAAATCAGATCGGATAAAACTCTCCTGTCCGATAGTGGCAATAAACCGGTAAAATATAATAAGTTTGTATAGTTAAGATTTTCTATTGGGATATGGAGACGGAAATTTATGTAGCGTAAAAATTTATGTTGAATTCTTTCTATTGTATGAACATGAGCATTGTAATAGGGACACCAGATAGATGAGTTGTATTCGATTTGACTTCTAACAAGAGAACAATAAAGGAGTTTGACCGTTTGAATATTTGTGAAGGAATTACAAGAGCGCAGAACAAAGCCAAGTGTTTTCATAGCCTTGTTTGCTATATTATTGATATGGTTTACGAATGATAATTCCTCGTCAAATAAAATGCCAAGATCATTAATTTCAGTAACGGTTTTCAAGGGAGTGGCATTAATCGAGTAGTTAAAAATGATAGGATTTTTAATTGTATGAAAGCGTATAATTTGGCATTTGTCAATATTTAGAAGGAGTTTATTAGTACTGCACCAGTAATTCAGATTGGCCAAATTAAATTGGATCTTTTGGCAATCTTGAATATTTCGTATCACTTTAAACACTTTCATGTCATCAGCAAAAATTAAAATGTTCACATCATGAAAAACAGTAATAATGTCATTAATAAATAATAAAAACAAGATAGGTCCTAGATGAGAACCTTGTGGGACACCGCTGGTTGCTCTAAACTTAAAGGAAGAGAAAGAATTTATTTTTACAAATAGTTCTCTATTACAAATATATGATTTTATCCAATTTAAAAATTTTCCCCTTATACCTATTTTATTAAGTTTGAATAACAATATGTTGTGATCCACCTTATCAAACGCTTTACTGAAATCAGTGTATATAGAGTCAACTTGTAGTTTCTGCGATAAAGCATTAGTAATGTAACTTTGATATAATAAAAGATTCGTTAAAGTAGATTTGCCAGGTGTAAAACCATGTTGATTAGGAACAATTATTTTATTTATATCGTTCGAAATATTTTCTAGAACAACACTTTCAAACAGTTTATATTTTGAGTATGTCCACATTTTTCAGAACAGTACTGGAATTTGTCACAGGGACATCATTAATAAATCAATATTGATTGATTAATGACGTCTCTGTGACAAAATCCAGTACTGTTCTGAAAAATTTGGACATACTCAAAATATTTTGAGTAATCCCAGTGTATCTGTACACTATCTTTACGTATAGGTAATCGTGTTAATGATGTGCGCCACCGGTAATAAATTGAAGAATACTCAGACGGTAACAGGACATCTGTATTGACTTAAATGTCCAAATTAAATTAAATTAATATGTGTCTTTGGTGGTCCCTCGCTGTGAGGATGATGTCTGCCAAGGTTCATCCATTGTGAGTCTTCGATTGATGATAAATGGGGAAATATAAAATACTTTGAAACAGATTCAGGTGTCAATTTTCATCTGATAGCAGATAAACGCTCAAGATATTAATCAATTAGCATTTTTAATATCAATGATGTGAAAAAACTAAGAAAGGTTTGAAGAAAATCAAAACTGCCTTAAAATGTGAACGATTATGATCAAAGCGAACTGCTTTGCGGTAATTTTTAATTTGCCTTTTAATCCTCCTTCGTTGCAACGGCCACTGCAATACTGATGGTTTATCAATATTGTAGCATTTTACTCCTACGTAAATTAAAAATTTAGAATGGGTATGCGTCTGCTGCAACTTAACTACATTTTCTAAAAAAATTAGGTTTAGTGACATCTGAAAAACAGCTTTAAACACAACAGAAAAGAGCCACCGATTGGAGAGATATTTAAAACTATTTTATCAAGAATAATGATAGTCATTAATTCAATTAATTGTGTATTTTTTATATAATTTCAAAATAAACTGTGCGATCAATAATGATGTTTTATTGTTAAACCTTAACCTTTTGATTCCTTCTATCACAAATAAAAGAATCTCCTAAGAAGACTGGTTTATTGCTTTAACTAAATTGATCCTGATCGTGCTATTTTGTTATCAATTGTAAGACTCCGAAACGCAATATCGAAAGACATTTTCCTTCGTTATAGGTATTAAGAAGCAGAAAGAGCCGCCATCATGAGTGTTATAATAAGACTTCAGAATCTGCCGTGGTCTGCGAATGCCATGGACATCCGGACCTTCTTCCGCGGCCTCTCCATCCCCGAAGGAGGGGTGCACATAGTGGGTGGAGAACAAGGAGATGCCTTTATTGCCTTCAGGTATAAGATAACAATATTTCATTTGAGGTGATTACAGTTTAAATGATTCGATCTAATGAAAGTTCTAAAAATTGTGGTTTAGTCGTTTTTGAACCAATGGAATCAGATTTTCTTTACACAATAAAGAAATAAAATTGAACAAGATAATTTCGTGGGCTCAATATCAAAATTAGAATGAAGATACTATAACTAAAATATCTGGTGATATAAATTTTTTTTTTCATTGACATTTCATTTATTTATCTCGGGGGTAATCTCATTAAGGATTCATTAGTGAGGGGAAGAAGGTCTTTAGTAAGCATGAAAACATCAACTGCAATTATCTCAAAATAAAAAATTTCAATTATCAAAATTTTGCATTGAGCCCATGATTTTATTCCTTAACTTAATGGTGTGGATATAAACAATATTTTGCTTATACGGTTAATTCTAAAAATGTATAGATTTTGCTTTTTTAAAAAAAATTAGTATTGTTAAAAGCAGCAATTTTGCAATAGTAAATATTAGTGTGTGAAAGCGAATACCAATTGAATTGATTAGGTTGTAGTACTATTTTTGTGATTATTATAATACTGTGATTGTGATATAATAAAATCGGTTACCATGTTATGTTTTGTATTTGGAAAATTTGTATTTCTGTTATTCATATTTATGAGGAAACCCTTGAAAAAGAACATATTTATCCGATTTTGCCGTAGGTTAATGACTTTCTTCATAGTAAAATCTAGATTACAAATGCTAATAGCTTTTTTGTTGGTCGGTACTATCAACTAATAAGCAAAGCATCGAAAAAACATGCAATTTTCTGAAAGAAAAATTTATAATTCATCAAAAACCGATTTCAAGATTAAAAGTCACGCATAAGATTGAATTTTTTTTTACAAAATCAAAGGTAAGTGAACATAGAAGAATACTCTAACAGTACAATGTACGTTACGAGACACTGTTTCAGACATTCGGGGAAAAAACGCCATGTTCAAATTCTGTACTCGTCTATCGACTTTCGGAAATTTGACTCGCTTGTAGGTCAAGAAATACCACAATTCAATTGGTCATTGAAATTTATTGCATTATTGAGTGATTAAACAATTATTACATTTAATAATGTTTTAATAATTTATCCTAATCACAAAACGATCAATACCTGTCTTGCGAATATACCAAATGTAAACAAAAGGAAAAATGATTTATATAAGTCATAAATATGACAATCTATTTATCCACTGTCGAAAATATAAAACTGAAAAATTATCTGTGAACTTTTGGTCATTCTGAGAAACATTTAGGCCGTCCCGTTGATAGAAAAGTGACGCAAATAAAAAAAATGGAGAATCGGTTTAATTACATATAATTTAATCAAGTCTTACTGTAAAATGACTTCTAGGGAGCTTTATTTTGAATTATGTCACTCTTCTATCAACAGAGTTAAGTTTGCATACTGAAATATCCAGTACAATGGCTCGAAATGAAATATTCCTACCAGATAGTATATCTTGAAATATTGCAATCTAGCCAAGCACCTCATTTTTACACCTTGTTTATTTCATTAAACCATCAAAAATACGAGTGCAAAATGCAAGTACCTACTTTTTGTTCTGAATGTATGGAGTTTGCTAGATCAAGAATTTTACTTTCATTAATGGATATTAAGGTAGGCGGTAGAAAATATGTGTCGAGAAATTTATAAAAAATTTTTTAAATTTTTGGGTGAATTTATGGAGGTGTCATTCGAGTGCGACTGACAGTCACAATTTGTTTCTTGCTTAAATATGCAATATTTTCTCATGCGTCGCACATTACTTGTTTCATACACTTGACAAAGTATGATAACAAATAATTTTTGATAATAATGATGTGTTTACACACTTTTCATTTAATTACTAAATGTTTGACTCTAGAAAGTACTCGGATATGGATTTTCATTTTCATTATCCTTTCAATATGAAACAATTCCACGGCATCATTTCAATCTACCTAGATTTGGGACATTTAAATATGTACATACATAAAACGTGTTGTATTTCATATCAAGTATTATACTGACGTTTATAAATAGTAATATAAAAATTTCATCTGAATTTAGAATTTAATATTTTGCAATGGAATGGAATTTGCATCAATAGAAAAAAAATTACTTTTGAATGAAGTAAATATAAAAACAAGGTACTAATATTACAAATACTGGCAATTGGATGATGATAATTATTAATTAAGGTATTATCATAAAGACATACAATCTATTCAGTCAAGAATTAAACTCGAAATCAAGATCAAAACGAGGGCTTAGGATAGGAAAGACAAAACATCTGGACCAGAGCACAATCTCAAAGCTACTATTCTGATGGACTGGTTTAGAATGACTATGGAGTCTACATAGGGCCGGTTGTTTCAAGTTGGATCAAAGTGAAAGTTCGTTTAAAGCATAGTTTTTTGCGTTCTCCACCAAGCAACCGATCCGTTTCCGTAAAAATCTATGCTTTAAACCAACTTTTATTCTAATCCAATTTGAAACAACCGGGCCATAGATAACATCGGCCATCACCATGCCATCATTTAAAATTATTACTATTTTTTTTTTTTCCTGTTACTTCTTTCAAATATAAGTTCAAATATCCGGAGACCACTGATAATTACTTATGGAGCAAATTCAACAAAAAAGTCCACAATTTGTAGTGATGGGCAAACCTTTATTTTAACTGGCTACACATGGTACAGTTATTTGAGATTTCTATCCGATTGTGTCGACGATTCGTGACTGAGATAACTGCTGTTTGGTACTGGTGGTCGCCTATCGAATTACAAAAAATCAATTTTATCAATCAATATAATTGGATACAAATCTCAAATAACGATTTGTGTGTCACCGATTAGAATACCATCATTAACAACTTCAATATTAATCTCTTTTTATTAAAACTCAGCTTTCAGTATAATGATGTTGCCAAATGTTTGCCTGAATTATTTTGTCTCAGAATCAAATATCTGTGCATCTTTGCAGAGTAATGTTAAGTCACAAGTAATTTGAATAGCTTTTTTGAAGCCTACATGTTAAAACATGCTATTTACATAACATCGTTGACAAATCGTTTCAATCATGAAATCTACATCTCAACAGTTATCAGGAAATGAGTTCTACCTTTACCCGATAGTAATAGATGAGCATTAGTATGCTTGTGCTAGTATGCTATATAATCACACTACACAGTAATGCTAGATTCCACGCAGTCACATGCTCAATAAGAATTTGTATCAATAAATACTAAGTGATGTGATTGCGAACGAGTACTGTCTGAAGACAGTTTATCAACGCATGCAGAATAATCTAGAAGTGACGTTGATCTTGGAACTCTACACTGCACTCTGTCTGCCACCCTGAGAAAGGATTGGTTCATCCTGTGACGTTTGCTGTGAGCGAAGGACACTATTTTTTTAAAAATTTGACGCAGTATTCTCTAAAGCAAAGTTACGTTATTGTATTTACTATTTTATTGGTGCGATAAATCTTTGAGGACCTGGGCTATTTTTGTACATTGTTAACCTGCATTTATGCAGTGGAGGTGGGAGCAGGAGAATTGCCAGCCAAGGTGGTTTACAGTTTTCTCAAGGACCTGGGACTAAATAGATCTTACCAGATCGTACCACCTCTGGTTACGCAGATCCGAAGAACAAAACTAAGGGCTCCTAATGCCTCTGAACGCGCATAAAATACACTAATCAAAATGATACTCAAAGGACGGAGGGAGGGAGGGGATGGAAGAAATGGTGAACTTAGCCATGGCATAGTGGATCCTAAAATCTGCTAACAACAAGTCGTAATCCCTGTGACTTCCATATCTTCCTTGCCCCGCACGTCCAGCCCAGATTTGGGGACTTTCCGTTTATAGTGAGTCCGAGTTTGCTAATTTTACACAAAAGAATGGATCAGCAACGGTGCATAGACGATATGCAGGGTGCTTATAGCTAGTAGCAAAAAAGGTGGTTTCCTGCCTTGACCATATCAACAATAGTTATGGAGATATGCAATATCAAAGTTTGCATTTTTTATTTTCAATATTTCCGACTTATTTTTTTTTGCAAAAATATCTATAACTATCACCGCAGTAACTTATATTGATTATGAATAATCCATTTGCTTCAATAGATCTCAAATAAAATGATAAAAACCTTGGAGAAGTTTTTAATTTTTGCATTCCATGGAGCATTTTGATTTCTGTGGCTGTACGATTTAATAATGTCTCCCGATTATTGGGTTGATTCTGCAGCCTGATAGCTAAAATTGTTAGTATTTCATGAGGCGCCTTCATCACTTATCTAAATTCTGTCCAGTTCCGCATTATAGACAGAGGTTAGTTTCCATTTGATGCATCTAATTTGATAAATCAATCATAAAAAAACTTTCATAGGCGAAGTAACAAATACATGAGTTGTATTAAAATTTTTATTTTCTCTGATTTTTACAAAGCAATCCTAACACATTAAATGCCAACACAAGTATGCTAGTAGCGAGTTTTAACACGAGTGTTGATAAGTACTATTTTGTAGTATCTCATAAGAACTAAATGACTTGACATCACAAATAAGCAATGGAATTAAAGTTTGACAATTTGCAATAAAAATGAAAAAAATAAATTAAAAAATACTTATATTAATATGGAATATGGAATCTTATAATCTGTACAAATATCTTATAATTTTCAATACAAAAATCTTATGAACTAGGTAGAAATATATTAAATTTTGCAAAAAAAAAATTTTTTTCAATATCTTATAATTATACAAAAATCCTTTGACTTTCAATTCAAAAGTTTTGCAATTTATTTTTCTTTTCTTTTTTAATCCTATACATATTTCAATAAAATTTGATACAAAGATATTTGTCATTTGAATGATATTTGGCACACATATAAGCTGATTCTTTACGTTTTTATCAGTATGTTGCCGATCGGTGGTTCGAGCCCCATTTCAGGAGACCAGCAAACTAGTTCTATTTTCATAGAACAAGCATTTAGTTTTACAGTGCTCGAGAACTTTAACTTACATGTACCTCGACTTATGAGTACCTACCGCAACTTACAAATACCTCGAATTCAAGTATTTCGAGATACAAGTGATTTTTTTCAAAAAATTTGTCTTGACCTACGAGCAATATCTCGACACATAAGATAACTTAATCATTAACCTTTTAAATGCCAAGGTTTTATAAAAATATATTAACATAGAGTTAATGGCAGGTTTCAGTACAAGTAGTGATGGTATTTTAACCGGTTACACACTAACCATTTTTTGAGAATTGTATCTGATTGCATCGATGATTGGCAAATAATTTTTCGCAATTCGTCGGGCAACCATTGGCACTATACAATAGTTATGTCTTAGTTACCAATCATCAATACAATCAGATACAAATCCCAAATAACTACCGAAAATAACTGGTTAAAATAACGGTTTGATCGTCTATAAATTGTGGGGAGTTATCATCCATACACAGCAGATTATCGTGAAAGTCGTTGAAAAGTGGGTGTAATAGCTCACATGGTTTGGCACGTAAGCACGCTCATGGCATGGCAATTAATAAGTGTTGCTTTTTATGCACAGACTGCCAAACATGAGAATTCTCACTACGCATTTGCTTAAAATACCATCTCACCATTTTAATGTGTGGTAAGGCAAGCGGTGATCTAAAACATAAGAGCCCTTGTTCATATATCTTTCCGAGAAACCACAAACCTTCAAGAAAGTCAGATAAATGTTATGTGGAGGTCCAACGGCAAGGCTTGGGTGACTCGAATTGTGTAGGTTGAGTGGAAAATGATATTCAAAAGCTGGGGTAAAAAAAAGGCCGGGAGCTGTCCACCGAAGAAATAATAGCTCTGCGTCACAAGCAACAGCATGCAGCTACAAAAGAAAGTCTGTCTGAGAAGAAACAGGCTGAAACATTTGTCACTTCAAAAGAGATTAAGGAAATCCGTAAAATATGGAAAATAGTGCAAGATTTCGTAGAAAAGAAGCATCCAAATAAGGCTGTAGCAATGCGAGTGATACTTTTTAACATTCCTGGTTAAAGTTCCACGAAATAAAAGGTTTTATTGAGCCACCACTGATGAATATATTGATAAATTTGATTATGTCACTCTTATAAATTTAAATATTAAAAAATGTATGTATATTTGTATAAATTATTTTGAATCTCAGTACAAGTTAATTGAGTTTCCTTTATTTACTATGAGAAAATTTGCTTAGACCTAGAGTATTTTGAGATACGAGCATTTATGGAAGACTTGTTTACATTTACTCATACGTCGAGGTACTGCATTTGAAAATAGTAAGAATATTGATGCGACATGTATTTCGTGTTTGCATCTCTATTTAAAAAAAAATATTCTATGGTAACAACCTAATTTTGGTATTACCTAATATTTAGCATTCAATTGGTTAAAATGTTGAGTGTAATTTTTAATGCTATTAGATTTATTAAACGTCAAGTTTAAATAGGGACTCTCACAACTCTCAATGGTGCGAGTATATTATCTCGAGAGACTTTTCATGAAAGCGCAGTACAAAATTGAGAGCCAAGTGAGATATAATTCTTTGCTGCATTTAATTTGTATGCACCCGATACAGTCCAATCAACAAATCTCCGAGTTGAGAGATTTGTTGATGTACAAGTCCCTTTGAGTCTGTTCATTTTCGGTTTTGATATTATCAGTGAGAAGATTGCAGCAAGACATTTTCATAAGCATATATTTTGAAAAAAAATTAAATTAAAAGATATCTCGTTATATTTCTATCACAATTTTTATCATAATATTCATATTTTAATATATCATAATATTCTGTCGCATAAATATTTTATTTCCAAAATATTTGTCTGCGTAAAAGTCATGCTTCAATGTACGCACTGCATGTGTCCGGACATTATTATCCATAAAATCCACAACTAGAGGTCGCTGAGATCAGGCATTGTAAAGAGTTTAATATCAAACTAAATCTGTAATTATGTTAACAACATTCGATAATGTTTCTCACAATTAAGTTATTTTTATGCGTTTCAACCCTTTTATTAATTTTTATCGGAAAACAAGTATTATTAGATGGTAAGGCAAGCGAATCTCAATGACTTGAAACATGCAAAGAGCATGTCTTCAGGTTGTAGACGGCACTTGAGACGGCATTTCCATAACATAAAGAGGCAATTAACAGATAGGACCTGGAATGATGAAATAGCGAATACAGTTTTCTGTCTCACTAGAGGTTCTACAAGTCACAATGTAGTTCTGTAACCAAATGTTTATTTCAAATGCATACTTATCTGACGGATAAGGCAATCAGAGGTCATGAAACACAGTTTTATTCATGGAATAATACTAACTGGAACATCGCCGTAGGTGATAGATAGCCCTGGCTTGAAATTGTACCTAGAAAATGTAATACTACCTCGTACCTACGTGGTACCTAGAAAATATACTATTTTATGATGGTAATTCAGTAGGCCATCCCTGCATCACAATAGCATTGTAATATAAATTTGCTGTAGAGTTTTATTCTTACAATTATATTTAGTTAATTTAGTCAAAAATATCACAACATAAGATGATAAAATGGGAAAATTTCAATTATTCAATCAAAATGTAGTTAAACAATAAAATATGCCAATTTTATCAAATATGTCTATGGCTTGTGTCCACGTAATGAGAAACAGTGAGATAAATCATTGTACATACCATGTATGTACACATGTCGAGATTTCGATCTGGAGGCAAACGCAGAGATAAACTTGAGATTGGTAGACAAAATCTCGAACCCTCGTACACAATGTTTGAATTTACACCGAGAGTCAACACAAATGTCACTTAAGTGTTTTTTTCTGAGGTTAGATAGAAGGCATCATATTCACACAACTGCCAAAGGCAACATCAATGGTCTATGGACTGATAATTGATGTACAGCAAGTGTGAATTGTGGTGTGAAACACCGAATCTCTGTATATATAGGAAATACAAGTTAAGAGTTGTCTTAGCTTTTTGTAGTAACATGGAAGTAAAATCTGGATGTCAGAAATTGCTCTGAAAAGTTTCAAAACTAGCACAAGGCTTGCGATAATAGTAATAATATATAATAATTGGATAATTTATATAGCGCCGTTTTCGCGAGTACCCACCTCAAGGGCACTTCTTACACACTAATTCTTTATGATATTCGCATATTAATGCGCGAAATAGGTTTAAAATTTACATTGTCAAAGGCATGCAGTATACTGAATGGGTTGGTAGAGAAAAATTTAACGCAGATAAACATTGGATTGAAATATTGAAAAAAAATTAAAACGAAAACTAATTATCCTACAAGCCTATTTAACGTTTTTTAAATATAGTTCTCTAATGCTTAGTACGACTACGCTACGCTAGGCTAGGCTAGGCGGGACGTGTCCCAAGAATGCATCTAAGATAACCACATGGAACTGGACCAGCAACTCCCAAGGACGCGACCACTCCACTCTCGAAGAAGATGTGAGTGATAATGTTGAGAGTGACACAAGAAAACTGATTGTAAATGACCGGAGGATCTGCTGCAGTGGAAGAGGGCAGTGCCGTTAACTACTGCTTCAGAAGGCCATGATCCTCAATGGATGAAAACCACGTGATGATGGTGGTGATGATGATGCATCAATAGCAAACACTGAAACTCGGTGTGCCCAGATAATAATTTGCACAATTTTGCCAGTTTTATATTCCGCCACAAATTATTGTTTTGAACAGTTTGACATAAAAATTTAAGAGGTACAGCTTCGTTGAATTATTTGCGGCATGCAATGCAGCACCTTACAAAGCGAACATCGCTAAGATGATTCAGTCTTTATTTGGAGACGGCACACAGGGTAGTGATGGTCAAACCAGTCACACATGGTACAGTTATTTGAGATCTGATGTATCGATAATTGGTAACTGAGATGAAACTGTAGTACGGATGGTTGCCCGTCAAATTGCGAAAAATCAGTTACCAATCATTGGTATAATTGGACACTAATCTGAAATAACGGTTCGTGTTAGTTAGTAAAATAACATCACCAACCCAGAGTAGAAGAATGATAATAAAAATTAATCCATAAAAAACAAGGTTTTATTATACCCCCTTTCTCGTTTACTAGTGGAAACAAATATGGCGCTTAACCTACACGTTGGGCTCGAGTCGGGCGACGCTACGAAAGCGAGTAATAAAATATTTCGAAAAATCCAAAATTATACTATAATTATTAATTTTTTTTAAACGAAAATTTGTTAGATCATTTTTATTGTCGCCACGAGTCTGTCTGCAAAGTTTCAGCCCGATTGGATCACGGGAAAAGGGTTAAAAATCGATCCAAAGTTTTTTCGACAGACAAGCACGCAAGCAGACGCTACTAGTTAAAAGAAAGGGAGTAAAAATGAAAACATTCAAAGAAAATCAATCTTTTAATATCCTTTGTAAATTTTCCAGCTCTATATTTTTGTAGAGTTTATATTGGTAAAGCTAATTTGAATTTTATTATTATACTGAATCAATAATTATTTTCATTCCTGTACTCTGGGAGATTCAATAATAATTATTGAAAATAATTTACAATAATAACATGACATTATTGTGAAATTATCACAAAATAGACATAATATTTCTATGAGAAACAGAAAGACAGAAATGTCTAGAAAGATTCTAAATATCTATGTCCTTAAGGATGCGAATGAGATTTCTCTCGGAGATTCGTAGCGAGCTGTGATTCATCGCTGCTTGTATTTTGTATTCTGAGTATGACGACAGTTGCAATTTCTTTTACGAGAGATAAAAGTCTCATCTGTGGAAACCGTTAAAATGTATTACACCGCCACCTCTCGACACCCCTTCTCTGGATAAGAAAATTGTTATAAATGGAGATTGTCATCCCAGCACATAAAACAGGACATACTTAATTATGTATGTACACGTAAAGTTTCTATGAAAAATGTCAAGACATTGATCAAATGTCAGTATTTCTATCATTATAACCGAAATGTTTGCTTTAATTTAATATTTGGACACTTTGAATTAAGAAATTAGAAGATGTGTGTGAAACTCGTGACTTCCACCAACTTCTAAATATTATTAGTGCCTACTTATTTTATACGGGGTATCTTGTAGCTAGAAACAAAGACTTTAGGGGAGTCTTTTTGATTCAAATTTGAGTCGAAAATATCATTCACACTTTGGGTGAAATATTGACAGTTACAATGAGAGATGCGTTCATGGAATAGGTGTTGCATCAATAATCCTACTATTTTAAAACTAAGCTAAACGTTCATACTATGATTTTTATTATTTATTAATTAACGCCCTTCAGGGCTTTTACAAACAATAAGGTACAGTGCACATTAAATTAATGAATACTTTTAACAATGCATAGTGATTGCCCATGAAACTCATAAACAAGAAAATATAATAATATAAAGTGGAAACAATACATAGCAGTAGCACAATACTAAAAGATAAATGTAATATAAAGTAAAAAGCAAGTACAGTCGTCACTCTCTATAACGAAATCCAAGGGTTCGAGCAATTTGTTTTGTTATAGAGTTCTTCATTGTGAGGAGTTAGGAACAGAATTAGCTTGTACCTGTTTAAATAAAGCATGATTTATTTATTGATTTATTTAGACTTTGGCAGATATGGTTTGTGGTTACGTGTATTAGCGAAGTGATCAGTGTGATTATGCACATCTGCCGATACGTAATCAGGTCTGATGCATGTTGCAGTGGACGCTGAAGGCGTGTGTATGAATGTGCGTTGATGTGAAGGTGTATGACAAGGCTGAGCGGAATGTGATACAGGATGAATGGAAGGAAGTACTCACACTCAACTCGTTGATTTATTGAAGACACAAAATTTACATGTTGGAGAAATCGTTATACAACAATATACTCGAGCGTACCAGGTCTGTTTGGCACACTCGAGAGACTAGAGTCAGGGCAGGCCTAGCTCACCACAAGACCATTGTATTACGCTAGTCAAAAATAATTATACTTAAATAAATAATTTTTTAATTAATTTGGCCGCATCCTAAACATGATTTTTGAGCATCGCTGTTGGGTGGTTCGTGCTCCTCTGTGCTTTCCTCGATCCACCTTCTCGATCCTACTCATTTAACAGTTTTCAAGGTTTCCACGAGGCTAATAACGAAGTAAGGGAAGAAATGAGAGATTGGCCCGTCGTGAGAATCCAAGGACAAAAAATTGACATGATTAGATATGCCGACAATATTGCACTACTTGCGGAGTCAGAACAAGAATTGAACGAGGCTCTGAGAAAGATGGAAAACGTTTTGGCAGATAAATACAACATGAAAATAAACAATATACAAAACAAAGTGCATGGTTGTTGGAAGAGAAGTGTCAACAAATGTTGTTTTGAGTGGTTAACAACAAACAACTGAAACGCTAACAAACAAGTGAAAGAATTCACATATTTGGGTAGTTAAATTTCCCAAGATGGCCGCTCAGAGGCAGACATCATAAGCAAAATACAACAAGCAAGAGTCGCCTTTAACAAAAAATCCAAAATCCTTGAATCCCCCAACATAGATTTAAAGGTTAGGAAAAAGTTGATTAAAACTCTTGTCTGGAGTGTGCTGATGTATGGCAGCGAGACATGGACCATCGGCCAGAGCATGTCCGGGAGGCTAGCGGCCTTTGAGATGTGGTGCTACAGGCGCATGGCGAGAACATCCATTGGTCACAACATATCTGAAATGACGAGGTGTTGAGCAGGGTGGGCAAAAAGAGGCGGCTCTGTAATAGAATCGCCCAACAATGAGCAATTTGGATAGGCCATAATATAAGGCATCCAGGCCTGCTTTTTATCATCATTGTCGAGGGAAATGTTGAAGGTAACAATCGTAGAGGCCGCCCGAGATTAAGTTATGTAGACCAGATACAGGCGCTGTGGCACCTACTAAGAAATTAAGAGGCTGGCAGGTGACAGAGAAGAGTGGAGAAAGCGAGTGCTTGTTGCAGACCAATCCTAGGATTGCGACCCAAAATAAAAAGAAAATTTATATAGCGCCGTTTTTGCGAGTACTCACCTTAAGGGCGCTATGAAAGTTCAAATTTTTTTGAAATCTTTGCTTAACCTAAGTACGAAACCTAAAGTTGTCTCTATCAATAGTGGAATTAATATGGGGGACTAGAGAAAACTTTTTGTCAACAATTATGCCTAGATCTCTTATTTCATCTACCACACTCAAGATTTTTTCTTTTCATCAATTTTGTTATCATAGTATACTACTGTTCGGGTGCGGCAAAATCTCATCACTTAACATTTGGAGGTACATATTTAAAAAAAGATTATTGACTTCACTCCATTTCGTAAAGTGTCCAGTGCACACTGCGAAAGTTTGCAATCCTGCACTGTTTCAATTACTCTATAGAGTTTCATATCGTCCGTAAAGAGCAAACACCGGATACCGGGTAACAATAGTACGGGGATTACTTCATTGATGAAAATGGTGAACAATATAGGACCTGGGTGGGAGCCTTGTGGTACCCCACTAACAGCACAAAAGTGTCAGACTCAAAATCAGCTATCCTGACAATCATCAATCATCAACCCTCAACCACTCAAGGACGTGCAGTGAGAATAAGAAGCACGACTTTTATTTAAACATATATTTGGGATAAAAAAATCGAAATTAATATTTATCTGGCAGAATATTATAAAATATTAAAATCTGAATAATATGTTAATTATTGTGATAGGTATACTACGAGATATATCTCTTATTTCTGATTATTTTCAAAAAATGTGCATAGGAAAAAGTCATGCTTCTTGTTCTCACTGCACGCCCCTATAACCACTAGATCACTAGGCGAGCGTCTTCACCACTACACCAACATTGCTGATAGTAAAATATACAACTGGTTTGCAAATCCAAAAACTTTTAATTTTCACGTGCATTGAAATATACAAGGACTTCCTCGGTGCGGATGCGTATCTTTCTATTACTTCTATATCTAGATACTTGAACATTATTAATCTTGATCCGGTGCATTTATGATGAGACACGTACAGTCATCACATTGAAGCATGACTTTTACTTGAACGTATATTTTGGAAAAAAAAAACAAAATTAAATATGTATCTCACAATACGATATATAATTTTTTTTTATAAAAAGAAAGCGGACACGGACTATGTGTCACATCAATATTTTTACTATTATCAAACTAATATAGGACTAACTTGCTGGTCTGGACTGAGGTTCGAACCTGCGACATGTGGAGCACGAGGTGAGAGTCCTAACCACAAGACCAACAAACTACTCTTCTATAGGAATATTACGAGA